>ML826314.1:21221-84925 GCA_009831015.1 Picea engelmannii | reverse complement strand
TTGAAGTAGTGGAAAGTTACCATCACAACCTTTGCTATCATTTTGATGAAAAGTATAAGAAATATCACTTATGTAAGGAACAAAAATTGGTTTTCATAGATATGAATTCATTAGGCATGCCCAACGAATTTATTAGGATGACATGAACACACTCAAGTTGGATGATACTACATTGGATAAAGTATTCACTCGAGGGGCCTTCTTGTGAGGAACCCACAAATTTACATCCATGCTTTGCAAGGAATTAGAGATCCTCGGACCTTGAAGTTGGTTGGCTATGTCAAGAACTGAAATGTGGTTGTATTAATTAAAATAAGTAACACTCATGATTTCATTCATCATTGAGTATAAAATAAAAACATGTTTTTATGTCTATGGAATGCACAATTTTCAAATCATGATATCCAATGGAGGTTCTATGAAATGTGGTGGTAAGTATAAGAATGTGAAACTACAAATGGGGGACTATTTCCTCAAATCAAACATGCTTACTTGTACTATACCTAGGGAGTAAAATATGGGTTACCTATGGAAATATCCAAGGGGATAATGAATGTGATGTGCCCATAATCATGGAATAGTCCCACTAGTTAGTTAGAGGAAATACCATAAAATAAGGGGTAGTTGGCATAGACCCCTAGGAATATTCATGAGAAATTATAAATACACATGAGTATAATTTGTATTGAATATTATTTTTAATGTTATTGTATTGTAGAAATCATGGCTTATGGAGTGTTTCCTTCTTTAAGTAGTATTTGATGGTGTTACCCTACCTTAAGGGTTCTTCTCTATATTATTGTGTTTAGTATTATGTGGATGTATTTCAGTGTTTCCTAAGTTAAGGGTTTATTATCAATATTAAGGGTTTATATTTCATATTTTCTATCTCTTATCTATAAAATTTTACTACAAGTGGTATCAAGGATGTTTCTTGGATATGAAGTGAAGTATTTTTTTTCTTTTTGTGTATTTTTCAAGGAAAAGAGGATGGAGGTATTCAGATCCATTTATAAAACATTTTGAATAGAATCTAAGGAAACTAGTTGTAGATCTTAGTTCCTCTCAAAAAAATACCCAAGTTCACGTTCGACAACACATGTATTCCAGCAGAGGATGAACACTTTTAGTAACCATGCACACAATCAGATCAAAGAACAACACATCGATTTTTTGATGTGGTAAAAACCCTATGGGGAAACATCCACGACCCCATACAACATGTCCACTTGGAGTGATCCAGGTGGATATCGATGGCCACCCACCTCTTCCATATGGCTCACATACAACTTTTATCTTGGCAGTTACAATTTTTATCTTGGTAGTTTTCTAGATTTCTGGGTCCTAAACTTCGAGGGTCATTTTGAGGCCCTAAGCAACATTTTGTGGGCTTACCACGGTCACACTGTAGATAAATTCACAGTGTGAAGGAATAATGTGTAGTCCTTGGATATACCTTTCCAACGAGATATCGTATGAAAAATTTACGACCCCGAGAAGTTGATGTACCAACTTACCCCATTTCCTAGGGTTAGGTTTTTGGATGTCTAGGGTTTTTTGTTTACTTCTGAATGCTAAAAATGCCTAGAGGATTCATTGTAATGTGCTCAGACGGATGTGCATATATTCTGCATCTCTTCTCATATATTAGCTACCACCATTCAAGCAAGTTTGTTTTCATTCTACATTTTACAGTTTCAACATATTTCTTATTTAATAGAAGTTAAGTTCCACTGTATCTTTGTTATTATTCTCTATATATTTGTTTTAATGTTATAAATATATGTTTCATTTCATTCCGCTCATAAATCTAGATAAATGGTATCATATCAATCTTCTCTTCATTTTTTTCTATATGAATGTCCCCAACAAGGTCATGGTATAAGTAATTGAGACTTGAACTAGTTGAGCCTTTGCAGGATCAGCCTCGTTGAACCCGACGGCCACCCATGGGGGAAGAAAAGAGAGATGATGGGGTAAGAAAACCCTTTAAACTGTTTCTTGAGGAAGCCCTCTCATGACAAAGGAATGAGATGATGGATAACTTTGTGCAAATCCTTCGAGAGCTACCAACAAGTGACACATCTACCTCAAGCAGAGGCATCATCCCCTTCAAGGTACATATCAATTTTGATATTCCTATATTTTAAGGTCAAATAGATGTGGATGTTGTAGACAAATGGTTAAATCTTCTAGAATGGTATATTTCTATCCACAACTTTTTATATAGAGAAAATATTACATTTGCGCTCCTCAAGGCCATCCCCCATGTCAAATATTGATGGGAGACTTTCTGTGAGCAAAGGTAATAGAGGGATCTACATTATTTTTAGTTGCACCCACTTAGGGTTCCTTCAGGGATTCTATTAAGGAACAATACTACCATGTTGGAAGTTATGACAAATTATATACAAGATTAATTGCGTTGTGGCAAGAAAGGGACCCAAAAATTCTAGAGCTCACCAATGTATTCCATACCTTGCGCACCAAGATGGGTATCAAAGACTCTAAGTGACATCTGGTTCTCAAGTACAGGGACAGTCTGTATAGATACATTCAAACAGAAATAGAGTTTTTTTACATTTCATCCTTGGGCGTGGCCTATCGGTATGGTGTCAAAATCGAGGAGAAGCTTAAAAAGAAGATGCGACAGTTTGGGTCTACAAACCCCTCATATCATAAGCAGGGAAAAGGTAGCCCCAACCCACGGAACAAAGGGTAGAGAAAGGATGTACAACCTCAGGACAATTAGTCCAAACTGCAAATAAAGAAGGACAATGGGAAGACAAAGAAAGACATTGGGAAATGGTACAAGTTCCATAAGAGCCCCTAGCATAACATCGTTGAATTTCACTCAAAGCAGTCATTGGTGGCTGAAGTGAAAGTATTTGAATCATATGCAAGATCTAACTCTAATTCAGAACCAGAAAAAGGGAGATGGATCATTGATGCAGAACCTAGTACCACCATTGCTACCACCACCAAGGTCCAACCCAACAAACCTGATGAACCAAAAGAATGTGAGCACCTCTTTCATTCACATATGTGGTTGAAGGGTACTTCGTTTCACTTCATTGTCTATAGCGATAGAAAAAAGAAGCTCATCTCAATAGAGGTCATCAAGTAGTTGGATCTACTGACAACACCACACCCGCAGTCATACATCATTGAATGACTCTCCCAAGGAAGCGATATTTGCATCATCCAACAGTGTCACCTTGCCTACAACATCAATCCCTTCAAAGATGAGGTATCATGTGATGTTTCCCCCTTGAAGTTTGTGATGTTCTTTTGGGAAAACCTTATTTATGGAACGTCATGTTGTATATGAGTCTAGGCCTCATAGTGTTATTATTACTTTGGACATGAAATTATTAGTTTTCTTGATCTTCGCCAAGAAATGCAGAAAGGTCATCTCTCATAATAGGAATTTTTTCCTCTTCGTGGTTTGCACTCAAAATGAGTGGAATTTTGCATCCACATCCATGGCCTCCGTGATAAGTCTCTCCACATAGTAGAAGAAAGTGGATAAGGTCATGGAAGAATACAAAGACATCTTCTCCTCACCCACCGGGGTACCTCTGCATTATCATATCAAGCACTCAATCGATCAGAGCCCCGGTGCACTACTACCCAATGGGCCAATATATCGCCACTCTCTTTTAGAAAATGAGGAAATCAAGCACCAGATCCAAGATCTATTTGAAAATGGGCGCATCCTCCCATGCTCATCACCTTGTGGAATCCCATTCATGCTTGTGCAGAAGAAAGACGAGTCCTGGAGACTCTGCAATGATTGTCGGGCCCTAAATAATATCATAGTCAGGAACCAATACCCAATTTTCTAAATCGACGATCTCCTTGACCAGCTCAAGGGGGCCAAATACATAAGATTGATCTAAAGTTTGACTATAAACAGGTCACAATAGAGTAGACCGTTGTATGGAATACTTCCTTCAAGTACAAAGAAGGTATTTTTGAATGGTTGGTCATGCCCTTTGGCTTGAAAAATGCCCCAATAACTTTCATGAGGATGATGGATGATATCTTGTGTCCTTTCACTAATTATGTTTTGGTGGTGTATTTGGATGACATCCTCCTCTTCAACAAGAATTGGGAAAAACACTTGCAACACATTTAGTGGGTTATGCACACTCTGCAGGAAACACAAGCTATATGAAAATTTGGAAAAATTATCCTTCATCATGAACATGGTCCAGTAACTACGATACATTGTTGATGAGCATGGGGTGCATGTCAATCTATCCAAGATCCAGGTCATCGGTTACTGACCAGTCCCAACCACACTTACTGAGCTTCAAATCTTCTTAGGCCTTGCCAATTTCTATCACAAGTTTGTGTTGGGATTCTCCCACGTTGCATGCGCTCTTAGCCAAGTGACCAAAGGTGGTGGCAAGTAAAATTTCATGTGGGGCCAGTTGCAACAGAAAGCGTTCAATGATTTGAGGCAGCTCTTGTGCTTATCCCCAATGCTCTCATCTCCTGACCTGCATCTTCCTTTCGATATTGAGACAGATTCTTCAGACTATGTTGTGGGAACAGTTCTCACTCAACATGGACATCCCATGGCATATCATAGTGAGACGTTATCAGATATTGTTTATAAGTACCCCACTGACGAAAAATAAATGTACTCCATTGTACAATCCTGCCACCGATGGAGCAATTATATTCTTAGGAAGGAGATAGTCATCCACACTAATCATAAGCCTCTGTAGTTCATGCAAAAACAAAGAAAATTGCAGAATGACCACCATCAGAATTGGTTGACATACTTGCACCAGTTCCATATCAACATTGAGTGTAAGATAGGGAGTACCAATCACATCGTTGACTGCCTCAACCGACCTCCAATTGTTGCACTAACCATAGTGCTACCCTCTTGCGTACATGAGACCTTTGGATGGCCCCAACTCTACAAGCAATATCTCGAATTCGCCACTATCTACCATATGTTGGGCACAAACATAGTTTTCACTAACTTTCATCTTGAATATGAGTTGTTGTGCCATCTGGGCCATCTCTGTGTTCCATCAAGAAAGCGTGCGAAGATAATTTGGGAATCTCACTACATTCAAGTGGAAGGACACTTCGGCATAGAAAATATAGTGGAAGTGTTGCAACAACATTTCTATTGGCTGAAACTCCGACAGGATGTCAGAAAGTATAATAGGTATTGCATGACCTACGCCATTTCTAAACCAACCATTAAGAAACAAGGAATGTACACCCCTCTTCCTACTCCTGATAGGCCTTGGGAATCCATCTTGATGGAATACATGATGGGCCTTCCTTCCACCAAGAAAGGAAATGACTGTGTTTTCGTGGTGGTTGATCAATTTTCCAAGATGATGATTATGGTCACCTACAAGAAGACCATCAGAGCAGAGGCCACTTCCAAGCTCTTCTTTGAATGAGTGTGGGTACATTTTTGGATACCACAAACCATCGTCTCCGATCGGGATATTCGGTTCCTCAACACATTCTATTAGAGCCTTTGAGCCTTTGGTCACAACTGGACACCAATCTCTCCAAATGCACGGCCTTCCACCCCTAAACAGATGGCCAAACCTAGGTCATGAATAGGTGATCGTGCATATCTTGGGAATGTACAATTCCAAGAATCTGTGCACATGGGATGATATTCTTCCATATTTTCAGCACAGTTACAACATAACCATACATAGCTCAACCAGACATAGCCCCTTTCAAGTGGGGTTGGGATTTCAACCATTGGGTCCCATGGATGTTGCACTACCCCTTGCATCCACACATGAAGAATCATCCCATGTGAAAATGGAATCTAACAAATCCACCTAGTTCATTGAACGAATCCAACACATCTTCCAACGGGTTCGGGATATTTTTAGAAGTCTAATGCAAAGTACAGGTAGTGCCATGATCAACGTCGGGTGCCACACAAGTTTTAGGTGGGAGATAAAGTTTGGTTTCACTTACAGAAAGAACACCTTACAAGACCCCATCGAAAGATTCATCCACTTATCTATGGACCTTACACCATCACCAAGGTTGTGGGTGACAATTCTTTTGAGCTCAACATTCCTCCCTTCCTTTTCTTGCACCTAGTGTTTAATGTGGAACTCCTTCTACCATACTTTCCACCCTTATTGGACACCTCAGAGAGAGCAGAATAGTTGGCACCAAGAGAGCTCAAACATGACTACATGGAACATGCATCCACTGATCATATCATGGACACACAAGTCAAGGGTGTTCACCAACATAAGCTTCAGCTTTATTGGGTTGTCGAAGCAGGGAAGATCCTGCACCAAGGCAAGTGGCTCACCCAGGGAGAAATTCAACAGAAGTTTCCTCATCTGATGGGGGAACTCAATGCAATGGAGACCATTTCTTCCTAAGGAGGGAGGATTGATCTATATGGATATTAGTGGCCACACACCTCTTCCACCTGGCTCACATACAACTTTCATCTTAGAATTTATAGTTTTTATCTTGGCAGTTTTTTTTCTAGATTTTTGGGTCCTAAACTTCCAGGGTCATTTTGAGGCCATAAACAACATTTTTTGGGCCTGCCGCAGTCACAATGTAATTACATATAGTGTGTGATTTCATAGTGTGTATTCCTCTGATATACCTTTCTAATGGGCTATTGTGCACCTAAAACGAAGATCGTATGCAAAAGTTATGACCCCGAGAAGTTGATGTACCAACTTACCCCATCGGGCCCACATGAATTTTGGCGTTGCATCTCCTAGGGTTAGGTTTTTTGATGTATAGGGTTTTATGTTTACTTATTGATGCTAAAAAGGCATGGATGCCTCATTGTAATGTGCTCAAACGAATGTGTGTAGTCGCCACATATCTTATCATAGATTAGCTACCACCATTCAAGAAAGATTGTTTTCATTCTGCATTTTACAGTTTCAATAGATTTCTTATTTTATAGAATTTAAGTTCCATTGTATCTATGTTATTGTTCAATGTATATATTTTTTAATGTTATAAATCTGTGTTTCATTTCATTCCTCTCATAAATATGAATCATGGAGCAATTTATTAATGCAAAAAA
Organism: Picea engelmannii; assembly: GCA_009831015.1. Classification (NCBI taxonomy): domain Eukaryota; kingdom Viridiplantae; phylum Streptophyta; class Pinopsida; order Pinales; family Pinaceae; genus Picea; species Picea engelmannii. Next base: position 77,853 of record ML826314.1, on the reverse strand, counting down.
AAATTAATATAGAGAGATTTACAAGAGAGTTTCTCACAATCAATCATCGGTAAATGACCCTCCATTCTCTTTAAATAGAGATCATGGACCAATAGGGTGTCAAGCCATATATCAATGTATCCCCTAATAACGAGTAGAATACAAACCGTCAGATCACTCTATGTTGGGAACATATCGTGACCATCGAATTTATACCTAACTTGGAGGCCAAGGAAATAGTGCAAATATCCCAAGTCGGTCATTTCAAATTTATTCTTAAGGATAATATTCACATGGTTTAAAAGTTTTGGGTCACTACTAGTGAGGATAAGGTTATAAACATAAAGAATAGTGATTATGAAATGGATTCCTAATTTCTTGGTATAGACATTAGGGTCAAAATGACATCTAGAAAAGATGTTGTCAAGAAGAAAGCAATCCATTTTGGCATACCAAGCTCGAGGAGCTAGCTTAAGACCATAAAGAGATTTCTTAAGGCATTAAACAAGGTTTCGGTCATTATGGACATAATCCAGGATGTTTTTCCATGTAAATTTATTCTTTCAAATCCCCATGCAAGAAGGAGGATTTAAAAACCATATGATGGACCTCCCATTTATGTGAAGCAACAAGGGAAAGAATAAGGTGGATGGAATTTATTTTATCCATGGGAGAAAAGGTTTCATTATAGTCAATTTCTTGAACTTGAGAAAATACTTTGGAAACAAACTAATCCTTTTGTCTTTCAACACTTCCATATAATGCATACTTAGTTCTATACACTCATTTACATATCACAAGTTTTCTTCCTTTCAGAAGAAGTTCAAGATCCCAAGTATCATTTTCCATTAAAAAATGATACTCTTCATTCATTGTTGTATCCAAATTTGGATGACCTGAAGGTTCTGCAAATGTCTCTAGATCATGAGTCTCTGAAACTTGATCCAAAAGAGAAGAGGCTCGCTATAACTGTGAATATGTTTGACGTTGATCTAAAGGATCACCAACAAGACCACCAGTTTCTTTTTGATTTGAACGGACCCATTGGTGAAGTTTTGGTGTTGGTGCAGGTTCATGTTCAATGGACTCATTTATAAGAAGGTGAGAAGCCAAAGGTGTATTTTCATCCTCATTGTCATCATTTGATGAAGAAGAAACCATAATAGGAATAAAATATGGAACAAATGTCGAATATGGCTCGCAGGTCGAAGCAGGAATAAACACCAAATTATCCTCGTAGGATAATATATTTTAATTGAATTTGACATCTCTTCTAATAATAATTTCATTAGAATGAGGTTGAAGAAGTCTCTAACCTTTGACATGTTCAGAATAACAAACAAAAATACACTTCTCACTTTAATGTTGTAAATATTTCCTTTTCTCATCAGGAATGTAAGCCCATGTTACATTGCCAAATACATTGAAGTCACTTACATATGGATCAATTTTATTTCATGCTTCTTCTGATATTATATTTTTTGGATCCTTTGTAAGAGTATTATTTACTATGTAATTTGCATAGTTAATGGCTTTCACTCAATAATTAAGATTCAATTCCTTACATTGGATCATATAATTAGCCATTTCTTTTAATGTGTGATTATTTCTTTGAGAAACACCATTTTTCTATGGTGTATATGGAACATTGTTTTGCATTTGGATTCCCTGTGTAATGCAGTAACTTGTAAAATTAGTGTTCACATATTTTTCTCCATAATTTGATCTTAACCTTTGAAGTTGATGTCCAGATTATTTTTCTACAAGGGCCTTGTAGGACAAAAACCTTACCAAACACTTTTCTCTTAAATTTTAAGAAGTTGACCCAAGTGCATATAGAGAAGTCATCAATGAAAGTTAAGAAATACTTGCACCCAGAAAAAGAACGAGAAGAAAACAGACCACACAAGTCACTATGAGCAAGATGCAAAGGAGGTGAGGTGTGTAAAGAGGCATGTTTGTCAAAATTGTCCCAATGATGTTTGTCAAGAACACAATTGACACAAACACCATCTCTGTAAGAAACAAGAGGAAGACCATTCACCATATTTTGGTTACATAGTTGCTACAATGAGTGATAGTTTGGATGACCAAACCACTCATGCCAAAGTTTTCTCAAGTCATTACTATGAGCAACAAAAAAATGATGGAAAGTATGATGACCCAAAGTTGTAAAACTTGTACAACCTAGTAATATCATCATCAATTCTAGTTGAAAGAACATGATTAGGATCTCTTAGATCCTTGATTACAACTTGGTGAGGTGAAAACTCTATGGTTTTACCTTCACTTTAATGAGTAATTTGATACAATGATAGAAGGTTGTAGGAAATACTTGGAACACATAATACATAATTGAAGTGACCATTATCTACCTGATTTATTCCAATCCCTTCAACACTAAGAGATATATCATCACCAAAAAATATATCCTTGGTGTTACATTCATTAAGAACGAAAAATGTGAATTCATCCTTAGCCATATGACAATATTCTTTGTAACGACTCTTTTCACCAACAAAATTATTTATTTAATTTTCCATTGTTAAAAATGTACTCTAGCAGTATTATGTTTCGAGCTCTGCTAGGGTTTTAGCCACGAATCATGTGCGCCCCGCCCTGCTTCATGTTGTTGCAGCCATGGATGTTGAGGGAGGGGGGCCTATAGGCCTATTGGTTGAACTACTTCCTTTTATTGTCTGATTTATTGACCCGGGGTTCATGTCTTTCGGGTTCCAACAAAGCCTCTAAAACTATCGTCCCTCCTGGTAAACCAGAAGGCAACACAGTGCACAGATTTCACTGCGCAGTCTCACCCGAGATAGCTTTAAATGGGTGGTTGTAAGACTCAGGCGTTTACAACCTAGGATTGAGTATGAGATAGGGGATGTTTAATACGAGTTGTCTACTACAAATCGTGACTGCAATCTACTAGTACTCACGGGGTTGCATCTATCCTTCACAGTTTATTTCTCGAACAGCACAATCGGTTTCCATAACAATGCATTAACTCGTTATTACGCATAAAAATTAACTACTGAAAGAAAATAAAGATATACATGCATTCATCACATTACATAGATATTACCATGGTTCACCCCCTCCTAGGCTACGTCCACAAATGTTTGGCTCTTGGCTCTTTTATTATGGTAGTTCTGCATCTCCAGCGTCGCGCGCTTACAATTCCCTCTAATGGGTAAGGTCTGTATGAGGCGAACTAGATCGCACCATGCTCCACATCCTGCGATCTAATCCTTAGATCTTCCTCCTCTCCTCTTTTCTTATCTCAACAGCTTACAAAATTGGTCCATGACCATATTACATAACGCATCAACTCGTACATAGCTATGTTAGAACATTACAAAAGTTGAACTAATACAAAAGAGAATCAACCTCTCTATGATACCTATGTATCTCTATTTATATATATTAGGCTCTTCAACCATTTACAATGTATTACCAAAACCGTAACCCTACCAATGTTAGGTCTTCCTCCCATGCACACGTGTTATTCTTCCTCCAACTATCATTTTCCTTGTGCACGCTTTCTTGCATGCACGCGTGTTGTGTTGCCTTCCAGTTGTTACTCCCATTTATGCATGCTTTCTTCCCCACGATCATCCTTCTTTCCATTTCGGCCTGGTGCCAACAGGCCCCCAACACTGACATGTGACTCGGCCCGAGTCACCTAGTCCTTTTGAGCTTCTTCGATCTCCTTGATGATCGTCTGGAAATTTTCCTTGAGCTCTACTTCTTTTGTCAGTGCCTACGCGGTCTTCTCCTTGATGGTGTCTACTATCTGAACTACCACTTCGTCACCCAGAAATCCTGCACATTCGGTCTGGATCTGTGCTATCTATGTTTTATCTCCTTCTTCCTGTGCGAGTATTTCTTCTACCCATTCTTGTAGTGGCTCTATTTGAGCCTGACGCTCATGTTTCTATGTTTTCCCAGTGATAAGTTTTGCCTGCATATTCTTCATCTTCTGCATCCCTTTGACTTGTTCTGGGATTGGTATGGTATTCTGCCTCTGTTTGAGTTCTTGGATGGTTGCATTGATCCTTTCCTCTTCCTTGTCCCAACATTGGACCTGTGGATCCTCCTCCAACTTTGTCCAAAGTTGCACTGCTTTATCAAGCAATTCAGCTGTTGTGCTAAGTTGTTGTTCCATTTCCTGCAGTTGCGTTGTTTCTTCCTGCTTCCTTTGCTCCTTCACTATCGGTGGAGTGGTTGGTGTGAGTTGTTCACAAAGATTCTGGATCTCCTTCTGATATTGATCAATTGTCTGCGCAATCTGGTCAATCTTACCTACTACCAGGAGTTCATTCCCTTGCGCGGTGCTTGGGAGTTTCTCAAAAACCCCTCCCACTCTTCGTTCCAGTTCATTCTTGCGTTCTTTTTCCTCCTGAGTTTCGAGCTTGGCCTACTCACATACTTTTTCCAGCGCTTGGTTTAACTACTTCCTTTTACTGTATGAGTTATTGACCCAGGGTTCATGTCTTTCAGGTTTCCAACAAAGCCTATAAAACTATCAGCCCTCTTGGTAAACCAGAAGGAAACACAGTGCACAGAGTGCACTGTGCAGTCTCACCCGAGATAGATTTAAATGGGTGGATATAAGACTCGGGCATTTATGTCCTAGGATTGAGTATGAGATAAGGTATGGTTAATACGAGCCATCTACTACGAATCGTGATTGCAATCTACTAGTACTCACGGGGTTGCATCTATCCTTCATAGTTTATTTCCTGAACAGCAGAATCGGTTTCCATAACAATGCATTAACTCATTATTACGCATAAAAAATAATTGTTGAAAGAAAATAAAGATATACATGCATTCATCACATTACACAGATATTACCATGGTTCACCTCCTCCTGGTCTACGTCCACAAAGATTTGGCTATTGGCTCTTTTATTATGGTAGTTCTACATCTCCAACGTCGCATGCTTACAATTCCCTCTGATGGGTAAGGTCTATATGAGGCTAACTAAATCACACCAAGCTCCACAGCCTACGATCTAATCCTCATATCTTCCTACTCTCCTTTTTTCTTATCTCAATAGCTTACAAAATTAGTCCATAACCATATTACATAACGCATCAACTCGTACATAGCTATGCTAGAACATTACAAAAGCTGAACTAATACAAAAGTGAATCAACCTCTCTATGATACCTATGTATCTCTATTTATATATATCGGCCTCTTCAGCCATTTACAATGTATTACCAAAACCCTAACCCTACCGACGTTAGGTTTTCCTCCCATGCACGTATGTTGTTCTTCCTCCAGCTGTCATTTTCCTTGTGCACGCTTTCTTGCATGCGCACATGTTGTGTTACCTTCCAGTTGTTACTCACTTTTCTGCACATTTTCTTCCCCATGATCATCCTTCTTTCCATTTTGGCCTGGTGCTAATAGGGCCCCTCTTACATTTTTTTCACTACTCAAGAGCACAACTCCAAACATTTCAAACGCCCGATCTTCGAACTTTCGGTTGAAATGCAGCACATCATCTAGGAGGAAGAGCTTCCAAAGGAGAAACCAATGGAAACAGACCCAGAATCCAATCACATGAAAAATTCTCACACTTGGGAACCAGGAAAATGCATCCTGCAAGCCCTGACAGCTCTGAAATATACCATTATCTCTCCAAGAATAGAAGACCAGAAACAATACATGAGGGACTTTGCCCTGATAGAGAAATTTCTGGGGTTATGGCCTTTGAAAAAGGACTTAGTTAAATGGATTCACCACTGGTGGAGGCCCAAGGGCCACTATGACCTCCAACTTGGATCAAAAGGCTTCTTCACTATCATCTTGCACAACCTGGAGGAGAGAAACAAAATCTTTGAAGGAGGGTCGTACTTTTACAACTTGGCAAGCCTTTTCCTATGTTTCTGGACAGAAAGGTTCAACCCTGAGAAGGAAGATTTCACACATTCCCTGGTTTGGCTGAGGCTCTATTCGCTCCCACAAGAGTTCTGGCTGGAAGAGATTCTTGCAGGAATCGATAGCACTATTGGCATTTATGTCAAAGCCTCGGAGGCAAAAAAATAATGAAGGTACACTGCCTATGCTCGAATATGTGTCTATTTGAATATCTCCAAACCTCTCCCTAGATCCATTACCCTATATTATCAAGACGACGAATGGTCCCAAACCCTAGACTATAAGCACATCCCATTCCGCTTGAGGAAATTCCATGAGCATGGTCACCTCTTTCATGAATGCCCCTTAAATAACCCCACCAAATCCAATCTAAAGGATCCCGACAAATCTAAGGACGAATTTACCCAAGTCACGAGTTGATGCAGGCATCAAACCAAAAAAGCCTCCCCCCAGGCCCCCTAGGGACCCTCAACCAAGAATGTTTTTGAAGCCCTTCAAACCCCCTCATATTCCCCTAACACCCTCACATATCCCTTGACAAATCTTGCAATCCCTGTGCCCATCCAAGGATCCTCAAACCCCATCCCCTCAGCTCCAGGGTCTTCCCAAATCCCACCTTCAGAGGCTTCCCTTCCTGCAAATCTCGAACTAGATATTGGGGATCTAAACATAGATCTGGAAGATCAAGAGCTCGCAGGTATTGATATGGCGCATCTGGAGAAAGCTTACCAAAAAAAGTAGTTGTATACAATACCACTGGATCAAATGCACCAGGTCCACAAAGTCTTTCTCAACTCATCTACAGGAGGATCAGTTCGCGCCATTACAAATCTAGGTATACAAAAAGGTAACTCGAAGGATCAGCACAAACCCACAAAAGATGAGAAAAAATGAGGTAGGAAACCAAAACATCAGCTCATTCAAAATGTGGGAAACTTCCTTCTAAGCTCAGGTCAGATCCATCTGATCTCAGATAGTTTCCCTCCCCTCCAACCCTCATCATCCTCATGAAGATTTTATCCTATAATATAATGGGTCTCAATGCAAGAAGCAATCAAGGATTTATTCGAGAAAGAATTATGAAGGAACAACGAGACATTCTATTATTGCAAGAAACTAAATGCGCTGGAAAGGAAGCCTCGCTTATTTTTCAAAAATGTTGGAAGCAGGCCAATCAGGTTGTATTCGATGCTAAGGGGGCAGCGGGCAGGCTGAAAGTACTCTGGAATCCAACTACAGTCTTGTTGGATGGCTTCTTCTCCTCTAACTAGACCATCACAACTTCCTTTCGTCTCATTGGTTTGAACAAACTTGGCTACATCACAAATGTCTATGAATCCACAAGACTAGGAGATAAGGAATCCTTCCTCCAACACCTAGAATGGACTTCCAATCACATCAACCCCGAACGATGGATCCTTGGGGGCGATTTCAACATGATAACAGGCCTGGAGGAAAAAAAGGGGGGGCACTCACATGCTAGGAAATGAAAACGAGCAATTCAAACGAACCATTTGCCTATTGAATCTCATTGATGTAGAAATTAATAACGGTCCCTTCACCTGGTCTAATAGACGATCGGGGACTCAGTAGGTATCCAACAGATTAGACCATTTTCTAATTTTATAAGCCATCATGTTGGATGGTCTGGCCTGGAATGCCTTGGTTATCGACACTCAGTGTTTAGACCACTGGCTGATTCTCCTATCAATAAACATCAGGGGCACCCCAGGCAGAAAACCTTTCCTTTTTGAAAAATTTTGGTTGACACACCCAGATTTCCAAGATAACATCAAGCTCTAGTGGGAAGAATTTAATATCCCAACATGGACCCCTATGTATAGATTTCAACAGAGGCAAAAAAATCTCAAGCAACATCTGAAATCATGGAATAAGTCCACTTTTGGAAACATCTTTCACACTCAGGAAACTCTCAATTAGAAAATGCAAAGCCTCCAACAACAAATCAAAACTCAAAACCTCGCCTATTCTCTAAAGGAGCAATAGGCTCTACTCAACAACTAGCTGGAAAAAAGACAATCGCAAGAAGAAATCCTGTGTAGAAAGAAATCTCGCATCCAATGGCTGAAAGAGGGGGGGAAAAGAACTAAATTATTTCATAGATCTATGGTCCATCGTCGACAAACAAATTGCATTACTCACCTGGTCTCAGAACAAGGAACATAAATTCAATAGCACGCAGATATAGAAAATGAACTGCTCTCTTATTACAAAAATCTTCTTACGAAACCCCCCATAGATGGATCTCCTGCAATTGATTATATCCTCGAGCACATCCCTTAGGTGGTCACTAAAGAGAAGAATGAGATCCTTATGAGCCATATCACTCAAGAGGAAGTTGATCAAGCCCTTCGGGATACCCCACTGGGCAAGGCTCCTGGGTCGGACGGGTTTGCCTCAGACTTCTTCCACCACTGTTGGAGCATCATCCATGAAGACATATGGGAAATAATAGAGGAATCTAGAATATCTGGGCGGGTCCTTCAAGCCCTCTATGTTACCTTTCTCACCCCCATTCCCAAAGAGAACAATACTACTTCCCCTTCACACTTTCAACCCATTGCACTCTACAATTTCATTTAAAATCTCCTAATGAACATCATCACAAGACACCTAAAACCAATTCTACCCTTCATAATTTCTCTGGAACAATCGAGCTATGTGGAGGGTAGACAGATTCTGGATAGTGTCATATTGGCTCATTAGTTAATCCACTCACTTCATATGACCAAGTCTCAAGGTATGCTTCTCAAACTGGATATCTCTAAAGCCTTTGATAAATTAAGCTGGAACTACTTGACTTCAACCCTCCTCACCTTTGGTTTTGACCCCTCGTGGGTCTCTTGGATCATCAACCTCACCTCGTTAGCCCTGTTTTCCATCCTAATCAATGGTGTCCCTTCCAAACCTTTCTCCCCCTCCAGAGGAATAAGTCAAGGGGACTCGCTTTCACCCTTCCTCTTCATTATTATGGCAAAAGGGTTGAGTTGCGCCATCAAAGAAGCCATTACCGACCACTACCTCTCTGGTCTCACCACTCACAGTATTTCTCCCACCATATCCCACAGTCAATTTGTGGACAACATTATCCTAATGGGCATACCCACAGTTCGAGAAGCGCCTTGCATCAGATCTATCATCAACCTTTTATGTGAATTTTCAGGCATGGAAGTCAGTCTCTCTAAATCTCAAGTATTCTTCTTCAATATGCCCATCTAGATCCAACACCACATTACGCAGTTATTGGGGTTTACCCATAGCGCACTCCCCTCCAAATACCTGGGCATCCTCCTTATTGATAATTCATTAAGAAATACCTCTTGGGACTCTCTTCTTTCCATATTTCGGAAGAAACTATCCCTGTGGTCCTTCTGCTCCCTTAATCTTCCTGGTCATCTCATACTCCTCAATTCCATCCTGCAAGCCCTTCCAATTTACGTATTCTTAGCTCTATCTACCCAAAAATTTATCCTCAACACCTTAAGGAATATTCAAAGGAGCTTTGTTTGGCAGGGAACAAAAGAAGGAAGCAAAATGACTCTTGTCAACTAGCAAAAAGTCTGCAAACAAAATAAGGCAGGGGATCTCATCCTCAGAGACCCATCTCTTATCAATAAGGTCCTCAATGAAAAAAAATGGTGGAGATGGTTAAAAATACCACAAGACCTTTGGGCATGCCTCTAGAGGAAAACATACACCCCAGCCATCCCGGAAAGGGAGCTCATCAGGTGGAATGGTCAGAGCCCTGGCTCTCTCATTTGGAACACGACTAGGAACAACAAGGGACTCATAACATATCACTCTTTCTGGGAACTGCAGAATGGATATTTTGCCCTCTTCTAGAGTGATTCATGGAAACAACTTCTAGCCTTGAACTCAGAACCCACTCTAATCCCTTTCATTCCCCTCATGACAAAAGTAGGCCTCCTCAAAATGTCTAACTTCTGGATTCCATAAGTCACAAGGAACACTTGGCGCAAATGGAAAAACTCCCACGATGATTTGAATATCCCCCATGAGTTAAACATCCAAACATTGTTGGATCACCTCAACTCAAGGAAAATATTCAGTCAACAAGGGGAAGACATCCTCAAATAGGGCCATTCCACCACCGACACCTTCAACATTCAAGAAGATTAGCTCCTAAGGGTAGGCCATAGATCCTTACCAAAAGAAGAGTTCTAGGGAAAATTTTGGGGAGCAAAGTTATGGCCAAAAATTAGTACCTTCCTTTGGTTAACGACACACAATAGCATTCTCACCTGGGATAACTTAAGGAAAAGAGGTTTCATCGGTCCTTCCTAGTGTCACTTATGCGGTACAGAGGAGGAAACTCAAAACCATATCCTCAATCTATGCTCTTACAGTTCGTGCACATGGGATCACAGTGCTAGCATCATCAGAATCATGGAAAGGAACCGTACAGGCATCCGGGAGACAATCGAGGGCTGGAGAGATTCAACTTTTCAATCCCCCATCCTGAATAGAATTTGGCAGCTTCTACCGGGCTTCATTCTTTGGAAAATTTGGAAGAACGAAATCGATGAATTTTTAAATCAGCCTCCAGGAATTGGCAAGAACTATGGACCACAATCAATTCCAATATCAAAGAAACAATTTATTTTCACCATTGGATGGACCAAGATTTAAACTGCCCAATGAATGAGCTTCTCATCCTTAATTACTGGCAACTCAACTTCCCCCCCCTTCTCGTAGACCCTTCCACAACCATAAGTCGTAAGATCAGCCCCACCCATTAGGAGCCTCCACAAAAAGGCTTCCAAAAATTAAACTTCGATGGATCTTCCAAGGGGAATCTGGGACTAGCAAGACATGGAGCAGTCATTCGTAACAACAAAGGGGAAATCCTCCACATAATTTCTAGGAATCTTGGTCACAACACCAACAATGTTGCAAAAATCTGGGGACTCCACAAAGGTCTGCAAGCAGCCAAAGATCTAGGAATTTCCCGCATCATAGCAGAAGGATATTCGCATATTGTCATCAATCTCCTCTCTCATCTCCTCAATAGTGTAGACCCAGAGAAAATCTCCCCCAATTCGAGACTTATGAATGGACTAATCAAAATCAAATCTATTCTCCAACCTCAATGGGTAATTATTCCTTCCCATGTTCAAAGAACAACCAATCAAGTTGCTGACATGTTGGAAAATTAGGGGTATATTTGCAGGAAGGAGACTTCTCATGCTCTCCCACCTCTTCCTCTACCAATCCCATAGTGATCGCTTGCAGAAACATAGCCAACAACAAGTATCAGCTCCTAGATGGGGTGTTTACGAGCTTAGCATGTGGACAAACTAANCCTCAACCATCAACTCATGGGATTAACACCCCCTCTGTTGTTCTTTGGACCTCACGTGAGTCCAGTCTATTGCAAGCTCAGGACGTTTCGCACCAGGGGAGATTGTATGGTGATGGACAGGATGCTTCCGCAGTCACATCTCCAACTCTGAAATGGAGCTCTTAGGACAAAGCCTGGGTGCGTCGAAGCCCATTTGCACCGTCGACCTCTGAATTTTCATCTCTCCATGGTTTTTGAGATCATCATGTCTTTTCGGTGCGAGCTACACTCGCTCTCCTGGATTTCGATTTCCTATTTTTCCCCACGGTTATTGCAGAACGTTTGGGTCTAGTTGGTCTGGACCAACACCGCGCACTTTCTATGCACTTTCCTTTGGTTTTCGCAGGCCAATTCCATGCCTCATCTCAGGGGTAAGTAGAAAATGGGAGCGGCCTGGTATGCAGCTAGAGGAAGGGTTGCGCTCGACTGCGGTTCTCCCAAAGATATTGAAGGCGTCCCCAATATGAACCCCATTGAAGCTCACACTTCTTCTTAGCCTACCCATTAAAGCACCCTGGATCTCTCCCCGCTCTCGAATCCTTACACCTGTTGAATCGAATGGTTTGACAACTATGGGAATTCTGTTGGGTTTGCTCCTCCTCCCTCCTCCCCACCTCACCACCCTCCACCTCCACCTTTTCCCCCTCACCACCCTCCCACCCCCCGCCTCCAATCACCTCCACCACTCTTTTTACTTTCGCCCCCTCCTCTATCTGTCCCTCCTCTTCCTCTGACTCTCTGTTGTCCCCCCCCACTCCCCTCAGCTTGCCCCCATTATGTAGAAAGAGCGGCTTTCGAGGACTCCTTGGATGACCTCAAGAGAATTTTAGGGGATGTCAAAACCACCATTCACGAGCTACAAAGCAAGTAATCATAGCGTTGGAACTGTGTAGACCTCCTAATGTCATTCTTGCAGGACCTCCGACAAGCAATCTTGGACAGAAACAATTTCCAGGTGCGTCAGACTTTCACTGGGCAAAGGTCTGACCCTGGAACTAGTTGAATATGCTTCTGAAACTTGTTTATAGTTTTTTTTCGATAGCCATGAGAGGTCGCCCAGCTCTGGGTAATTTGGTCTCAGTTTGTTTTCTTAGTCTAGCACTCAGAAACTATGCCCTGTGTGGCATTGTTGTTTTTCCTTTCTGTTATTTTTTCATATATATTTTGGACAAGTGGCAGAAGTGGTTTCCCACCAGGGCATTACTGCCACACTTGAACAAGTGAGATAGACATATGTAATTTCCATCTTTTGCAGGCTTTAAGACAATTTTCTAACTTACAAAAAAAAAAAATGTACTCTAGCAGTTATATGTAACATATATCGTGTATGGATTGGTTAAATTTACATTTCATATGATTTCCTAATAATCTTATCTAACTTTCATGTTAATTACATAACAAAGTACATGTTCAAAGGCGCTTGTAACGGTTCTCCTCACAAGTAAATAATTACTATCTTATTTTCTTTGCAGTAATTAAATTAAACTTGGAACTTCTCTCCATTTACATGTTATTATCATATGACAATTTCTTATCACCCAATTCCACATTTAAATAAACATTCTGACTTCATGTTTATGAAGAAGACATATTTTGTTACATGATATTTGAACTTTTCTACGTTATTTTCAACATGTATTTGTATTTATTTTTCTCACAAGGTTTATTTTCTTTCATGTGAATGATTTTATAAAGATTCCTACCAGTGACGACTTGCTAAGAAGCTCCAAAACGCTTGTCATTTCTTGGAGAGATAACTAAATGATACCATATGTATTTGTCACCTCTAGTTTTTATTCGGTAACTTCATACTTTATTACAAACTTTAACATTTTATTTATGGTCAGTTTGTAGGTGGAAACGACCCTCATTAGAGAGTGGCCATATCATCACTCATTTTGTATCCTAGTTCATTACCCAACTTCAGGTTTACCTACATGTGATATCTTTTATTGCCAGAAGTATGAATTTGATTTAATATCATTGGGTTTTATTTTAGAATATTTACACAGAGATTAGATAACTATGTAATATTCTTTATAATGCTAATTACAACAACTTATATTATTTCTCTGTTATCAAGATAAGATTTAGTTTATAGTTTGTTGTGTTAACATGATATGGGTTGAATCCAGCGTCAAGGGTTTGATTATTGGAGCGACCCTCCTAGATATACAACTCTTCTTGTATTATATATTTACATATATGTTACCCTGTTTTGAGTATATATTTACATATAATATGTTTATTCTTCTTGTATTATATATTTACATATGGGTTACATATATGTTACCCTGTATTATATAATCAGTTTGTTTCTTGTTAATTAAATAAATTAAAAATAAATATTACAAAAATATTCATCATCAATGTTTACGATGATATAATTACACATAAGTCTTTTCCAATACTTTCACAACGTAAACTAGAAATAAATTAAATGTTTAAATGTTTGTAAACTAAGGAATATTATATCCTCTCCCCCTTAAATTGAACATGGTCCAACATATTATATTTGTAATAGATATGGGTATGGCTTTCTCATGGATTCCTCCATCTCCGAAGTAACCTCCTCGGGACTAAAATGTATGCACTATACTTTTAACCTGAGTGATGGCTTGCTTCTGCAACATAATTTCCTTCCTGTCGAGAATATGTAGCAGTTCCACCTGAAAATCACCTTCTAGTTTCACCTGAATCACATTCTAATTTACAACATGAGTTATATAATTTATGTACTTATTTGAAAATGAAACGTGAAATAAATTGTGAAATTTTAAACTGGCTGGAAGTGCAAGTCGATAGGCCACTGGACCCACTCTGGCGATCACTTGAAATGACCTGCAATATCTAGGATCCAACTTGATACTTTTTCCCAATTTTAAAGCATTTTTCTTGGGTTTAGCATTGTTATTGGGTTTGAATTTAAGATAAACATGATCTCCAATGTTAAATTATGCATGTTTTCTTTTCAAATCGACAAATATCTTTTGTCTATCTTGTGCAATTTTCAAGTTTTGTTTTGTTTTTTGTACAATTGTTTCCATTTCTTTTAACATATATGGTCCCAAGATAATCCTATCAACTAGGTTGTCCCAACTAACAAGTATTCAACATTTTATGCCATACATTACCTCAAAGGGACTCATCTTTAAGAGGCTTGATAACCATTATTGTATGAAAACTCAACCAAGTGGAGGTACTCTTCCCACTTTGTGGGATAGTCCATCACATACATCCACAACATGTCCTCTAAAATTCGGTTGACCCTTTCAGTATGACCATTAGTTTGAGGATGGTAAGTGTTGCTAAAGTTCAACTGAGTATCAAAACCACTAACCAAATCCTTCCATAAATTCGAGGTGAATTGTGTCCCCCTATCTAAAATTATAGTCTTTGGTATACCATGCATCCTAAATATTTCTTTCATAAAGATTTCAACAATTTTAATTGCCTTATGAGTTGATTTTACTAGAATAAAGTGTGCAACTTTAGTAAGTTTGTCCACCTCTACCATAATAGAATCATTATGTTTCTTAGTTTTAGGCACTCCTATAATAAAATCCATGTTGATTACTACCCATTTCCACTCAGGAATGGGTATTGGCTGCAATAATCCAGTTGGGTCACAATGCTCATCTTTAACTTGTTGGCACTCAAGATACCTAGCAATATACTCAACCACTTCAGTTTTCATTCCAGGCCAAAAATACTCTTTTTTCAAAGTTGTTATAGTCTTTTGGTATCCTGGGTGACTTGAATAAGGTTTCTTATGTACTTCAACCAATATTAAATTTTTCAATTCGGCATTATTTGAAATGTAAATTCTTCTCTTATACAACAATAATCCATCTTGATTATATTTGAATTTTGATTCTTCCTCAATCGAATCATTATTCTGTATTTTTTCCTGTAAATTTTTATAAGCTTCATCATTTTTTGTTGTTGATTTTATTTACTATTTTAGATCAGTTTGCATGTTAATGTTGTAAACTGCATTTAATTTTCTATTGATTGCATCCGCTATTTTATTCTCTTTACCCTTAATGTGTTTTATCTCAAAATCATACTCACTTAAGAAATATAAAAATTTTCCCTGTCTTGCATTCAATTTTTTCTAATAAAAAAATATTTAAGAATAATATTATTTGTTTTCAATAAACAATATCCTACCCAATAGGTAGTATCACCACATATTTAAAGCATGCACAATAGTTATTAATTTTGGATCATGTGTTCCATAATTATTTTTTTGAGCTATAAGTTTCCATGACTCATAACCAATCACATGATCATCCTATAACAACACTCCTCCTAACCCTTCTTTTGAGGCATCAATACATACCACATTATCTTTACGTGGATCTTCTATCTTCAATATAGGTGTCGTTGTCAATAATTGTTTTAATTTTTCAAATCTCTCTTGACATTTTTATGTCCATTTAAATCAGGTTCTTTTCTTTTGCAATGAAGTTATTAGATAACCAAGTTTGGTGAACCCTTCTATGAATCTATGGTAATAACTTATGATTCCCATGAAAGATCAGACATCTAACACATCCTTTGGCACTGGCCAATATTGGATGTACTTGACCTTTTCTGGGTCAACTGAGATCCCTTCACTTGAAATTACATGTCCCAAATACTATAATTATCTTGATAAAAATCACATTTACTAAATGTTGCATACATTGGGTGCTCTCTAAGTGTTTGCAAGAATTTCCTCAATTTTTCTTCATGTTCCTCTTTGGTTTTTGAATAAATCAATATATCATCTATGAATACAATTACAAACTTGTCTAGATACTTGCTCAACACATTGTTCATCAAACACATAAATGTAGCAGGTGGGTTTGTTAAAACAAAAGGTACCACTACAAATTCATAGTGTTCATATCTAGTTTGAAACATTGTTTTATGAATTTCCTCCTTTTTAATTCTAATCTGGTGATATCCTAACCGTAAATCTATCTTAGAGAAAATATTAGCTCCTCCAACTTGATAAAACAAGTCATCTATGTGAGGTAAAGGATAATTGTTTTTAATAGTCATCTTGTTAAGTTGACCATAGTCAATACACTTCTTTTTGACAAACAAAATTGATGCTCCCCATGGAGACACACTAGGTCTAGTATATTGTTTGTCTAAAAGTTCATTAATTTGCATCTTAAGATCTGTCAGTTCTGGAGTACTCATGTGGTGAGGGACCTTAGACACTAGTGCAGATCTAGGTACTAAGTCTATGGTGAAATATATGTCTCGTCTAGGAGGTAATCCCAGAATTTCCTTCGGAAACACATCCTGTAACTCTTTCAGTATTGGATTCTTAGTTAACAAAGTTTTATTCATTTCTTCAATATTTTTGGATATGTGAAAAACATAAATATCACATCCTTTCCTTGAATTCCTTTTTTTATTTTAAATTGAATATTTTCCTTATCGACAGTCCCCATAGTATTCCTTTCACTATTATGTTTTTTTCCAAAATCATCTATGCAGTTAAAAGTCTTGTCACAACAGTTTATAAGAGATAAATGTTTTTCCAACCAATCCATGCCAATGAGAAGATTATAAGACCCTAATGGTAAAATATTTATATCTAATAGAGTATCCATACCATCCATGTTTACTTCACAATATTTTACCATTTCAACAACTTTTTTTTGTTCATGTAGCTAACTAAACTAGCCAATATTTCTTATGTTTGACTTTTTCCAGTTTGCATATTTCTACCACAGTAGGTGAAACATAACTCAAACTTGCACCAGGGTATATTAATAAAGATACATGTTTCTGATTTAATGTTCATTATATCTCCACCATGGAATATTGATGGTAAGCTTGTTGATTTTCCACGGTAGCATTGATTTTGTGAATACTTCAAGTAGTATCATTTATTGTTTCTTCTTCCTAAATGTTTTGTACTTCGTGATTTTTGTTTTTGTTTAAAGGGAAATTTTGGTAGAATTGAGCCTCTTTATAGCCCCAACACTAAAGAATCCCCTAAAATATCTCACTAACTATCTTATTTGAAAAATATGTAGGTTTTTTGTTGTTCTGAACTAATACACTTTGTTTTCCAACAATTTTGTTTCTCCTAACTGGTGCACTGTGTGATGGTTTTCAAGGATGTTTAAAAATTTCTGTCTTGGTATCAAACTTGTCCTTATGTTTTTGTTGTCATGGTTTTTCATTTTCATTTCTCTATTTAAATTGATTAAAACATAGCTTAGCATGTCTTATCACTTCATTCATGGTATTTGGATTAAGAAATTCAATTTTTTCTTTATATTCTTAAGGAAAACAACTCATGGACATATAAACATTTTCCTTCTCCTCCCTAATGTAAGGTACATGCCTCATAAGATTCACAAATTTAGTCACAAAGTATTCAATGGACATCTGTCCCAGTTTAATATCATGGAACTCCTTGGTATTTTCGTCATAATATTGTTTCGTTAAATTTTTTTTTTTAAATATTTCTTGAACATTTTCCAGTTTAGCTCATTGCTTCTAATCTTATTCATTGTTTTCGTTTCCTGCCACCAAATGGAAGCTTTTCCAGTCAATTAATGCACAACTAATTTAGCCTTCAAGTTTCCAGTGTGATTGTAAATTTGAAAGCATTTACTCATGTTCAGAAGCCAAGATTTTTCTCCTTCCTTGGATTCACCATCAAAACTAGGTGGTCTTATTTTCTTAAATTCTCCAAGCATTTCTTCCTCGTGCAATTTTCTTTTTCTTTGTTTTAGGTATAATTCTCTTCAATGTGTTGTTGTCCAAATTATCTTTGTTATTTTCTTCGTCTACCAATTATGTTTTATCATTGTTCGCTTGATATTCCTTGTGTTTATGTGATTCCTCATTATAAATCTCTCTTTTGGCATTACTTGAAGTCTGTCCTACCAATATTTGTTCCTTCACTTAATTCATGTTCTTAAGAAGAATCTCATTTAACTCTTCTTGTTCTTTATTATCCTGAAGTAACCTTTCATTATATACATTTATACTTTGCAGATCTTCTTTAAGACTATGCATAGTTTGCAATAGTCCTATAGAAATGTCTTTTGGTTGATCATTGTTAAGTTCTACCTACATCATGGATTCACTTTGATTTGATATACTCATCCATGATAATTTGTTTTTAATTCCGATATGTGCAACACACAATGATGTCAATTATTTTGTTTATAAGATATATATATTTTTTTATAAAAATAACAAAATTTATGTTTTTGTTTGCTCTGATCCCATAAGGTTGTAGTGTTTCAACCATGCTCAGATACCATTTGCAATGACTCTTTTCACCAACATTTTTTTTCCCCGTTTTTAACAATGTACTCTATAAGATATACTTAGCATATATCTTGTATGAATTGGTTAAATGTATATTGCATATGATTGTCTAGTACTCTTATCTAATTGTCATGGTGTTGAAATGACAAGGTACATGTTCAAAGGCGCTTCCAATGAATCTCCTCACAGGTAAATAAATACTATCTTACTTCCTTTGAAGTAATTAAATTAAACTCTGGAAATGTTCTCCATTTACAACTTATTATCATATTACAATTCTTATCACCCAATTCCACATTTAAATAAACATTGTGACTTCATGTTTATGGAGAATACATATTTTGTTACTTGATATTTGAACTTTGTTACCTTAATATAACTCTTAAGAACAGTAATCCTTTATCATGATTTAATCCTTATACATTTCTTATGGAGACCAAACCTTTATATGGCTAATATCAATATTGGACATGGTGTTACAGGTGAATCCTCAAGTGGACAAGTGGATTCCCTCTTGGTATCTAGACCCCTAAAACCAAGACAAAAAGGGTGCTATCATTGGTCACTGACATCCTTTTAGATCTAATTAAGCCAATGAATGAAGAGGAAGAAGAAAAGTGTACATTTTTAAATGGAGTTTGTCCTCACAAAGTCCAAGTTGAGCTTCAATCCCAAGCTCCTCAATAGGTCCTATAGAACAAACAAAGATACAACAAGCTTTCTATTCTACTGAGATTAGCTCAAATACAGATCTATCTATTGAAGACAAGTTCATGTGGAACAAACATAAACTTGAAAGAAATAGGCCAAGCATCTATGTATATTAATGAGAACAAATGAAGAGCACTTATAATCCTCTCATGAAGGTGCAACATCTTCTTCCATCTCTCCTTGTCCAACCCCTTTGCTCAAGTAATCTACATTGATTATGTTTCAATGGCATCTCACTTATGGGATCATAAGTTTGGTGTAATTCTCAATCTCCATATCCTGTACTGTATATTACCTATGAGATCATAGGTTTCATACCTCCAATATTTTCTGTATCATGTACCCTTTCACCATGAGAAGGCCTCCTTATATAAGATTGGAGAGGCCCAACCACTTGAGAGATATTTGGGATAAGTTGAGGATTCCTCTCCTTCAGTTGTGGATCTTCCCTAAGAACATGCCTTGAACTCATATTCAAATCCAACCAACCTCAGAGATTGAGGGGATACTCCCCTAATTTCCTCCAACAAACCAAATTTCGCCCAAAAAGGTCAGCGCTCCCTCAAAATGGACACAAAGCATTGGAACACTCCCCTGGAAGAGGGTACAGAGTGTCACTGCTCCCTAACAGAGCATAGGGGAGCGCTCCCTTCCAAAAATTGACTTTTTAGTGGTTTTTTCAGTGGCAAAAGGCTTGTACTCCTTGTCAAATGATTTCTCTTCTTCAAGACTAGTCTTTGAGGTGTCTTAAGTGTTCTTATGATGTCGTTAAAGGCACGACATAGACAAGATGGAAGTATGATGTTTGCGACACTTGCGACACTTATGGTCAATATGTGACACTTGCGGACAAGATGTGACACTTACAACACTTGTAATGACGACATTTGTGACACTATTGAAGTGAGTAATTTTGATGTGTAGCAGATTGCCCCCCAAAGTGCGAAGTCAGAAGACGATGATGAATGAAGTAATTTGTAGATTTTTTAGAGCAAGGGTATGGATCCAGAGAGGCTAGAAAAATCTGCACACAACCATCAAACAAATATTATGACATGTTTCAAACCCAAGGAAGGCATACCTATGCTTGAGTGATAAAGACTTTTTCAGGTATGGCTACCATAGAATACACTGCAGATCCATAATTATATTGACAAAAAGGTATAGACACCGAAGATAAAATGTGGATCTATAATCCTATGACCTAAACTGATCGTAGCCACGAAGAATACATAGTGGATCTACGAGATGATAAGACATAGCCACAGACCAATACAAAGTGGATCTATGTGATAGTATATGTGTCAATATTTAAGAGAAACTTCGTCGCAACATGGGTAAAGTATATATCAGAGTGAATGACTCAACCCAGGGTCTTCTTACCAATCCCAATGTAGTACGAATCTAACCATGTGAATAGATGTCTTGATGTCGAACATGGCAGAAACCACTTGATTACCGGTCAATGATGTAAACCGTTAATAAGTGCGAGGGAAATCACCATTGATGTCAATGATTCCCAAGGTACCCTAGTACATTCCAATGAATGTGAATAGATGAGTTGAATTCAAACATCTGTGTAATCATCCAATCAGAGGTCAATGATGTAAACCTATTGTCGGATGTGAGGAGGCTTGCCATTGAGGCATGCAGGTCCCGAAGTACTAACTAGTTTCTAAGTCTAGTTCTTGGATGATGTGTTGAAGTCGACAAGAATAGACTCGTCGCAGGAGGGCCTTGATGTATCCCCCATCAATGACACGAAACTGACATAGAGATGTAATTGGTGGATCAAATGAGCATGGACTGACACAGGTATTGAAACAGGATATTTGTGATGGTTGACTTTCGAGGCAGATACTTCCCTTGAACACTGAGGCACAACAGCAGAAACATGACATGGACCAAAACATGATGATGCAGTGGACACTGTGACTTTCATCGAGTGACCCAAAGGAGTAAGGAAAATCAAAGGATTGGTTTAGTGAAAAGGTTCAGTAGATTGAAATGCGTGCAAAGATAAAATGTCATGTTCAAGGGCGACTGTAAGGTTACTAGCAAAGTTCTCAAAAATTGCTTGGCTTGCTTCTTTCAATTTTTCCCCCCATCCAGATAGACGAGTACCTCTTTTTAATTTAACGAGCTCGAGGAGGGTAACACATGCTTGATATAACTCACCTTTGGTAAGTCCCTCTTCCTTTGTTTAACGAACTAGAAGAAGTAAGGGTTCGGTCCCATATGGGCCCTTCAATGTATGATTTTTTTAACGAGTCCAGAGAAGGTAAACTCAGTGATTTTTCATGTTTAGAGTGTCTGAAAAGAACTTAAAGACGACTCCAATTTTGTCATTTTTCATAATGTTAGTCTTGCGAGGCCAAAAAAGAGATAAATTATCACTCAAAATATGCCCTTTCAAACCTTTTAATGAGTGGGAAAGGAATCAAGATCACTTGACAATATTTTCATGTTTAGAGAGTCTGAAAAGAGCTTAAAGACGACTCCAGGGGGTTTCTTTTTCGTTTAACCATGCAAGTCCAAAAAAGTGATAAAAGTATACTCGGTTACATTCTCATGTTTTTACAAGCACGAGAAAGAACAAAGACTAAGCTCGGTACTCTGCCCTCGGTTTGAAAAGATAGTGGCTTAACTCCATAATGATCATCAAAGGCTGGAGACATGCCCCCCAAGCTTCAATTCATTCACTAACTTTGAGGTTGTCACCAATTTCTCTACTAGATGGAGAAAAAGGATACAGGTGGATGAAATGAAGGTTGAAATATGATACCTAACGAAAGACTCGACTCGACATCTACGAGATCTGGCGAAAGACTCGACTTGACAAGAGAAGTGACTGTTTCATTTTTTAACGAGCTTGACACAAGAAAATAACTATGCTCAAGGATCTGGGTTGAATCACCAGATTTCTGTTTCATTTTTTAACGAGCTTGTTACAAAGAGGAAAAACTATGCTCGTGACCTATGTTTCATTTTTTAACGAGCTTGCCACAAAGAGGAAAACTATGCTCGTGACATATGTTTCATTTTTTAACGAGATTGCTACAGAGAAGAGAAACTGTGCTCGTGGATTTTGTTTCATTTTTTAATGAGCTTGCCACAGAGAAGAGAAACTATGCTCGTGGACTCTTCTTGATCATGTATTCCAAGAGGATAACGCTCTGGAAGGACACCATGTCAAGGGACAAAACTCAGTCATGGCTTCCAAGAGATCTTCACTAGATGGAAGAAGAATGCTCTGGAAGGAACACATGTCGAGGATCGCGTTAGGGGTAAGATGATCAGGCTCCAATAGCCCTACTGAAGAGATCACCATGTCAACTATTGGATCTAACTCATCAGAAGTTGAAGACATGGGAGACAACGCCACATAATTGACCTGTGGCAGAGGTGATATCGACTGCATATAAGGCCCATTTAGGGAGGTCATTGGGTTGATGGTAAAGTCAGGGCCAACAAACAAAAGTTGATCAATAGTCACAATTCTTCCATCGTGCGGGAAATATATCACACGGAAAAAAGTGGACACAATAGATTTCATGGCATAGACATAATCTCGCGCAAGGAGTAAATCGAAATCCAAGGGGTCCTAGACTACCATAACATCAATAAAGATAGTTTTCCCTCACAAAGTTACAGGAAACTGAGAAAGGATACCTAAAGGGTGACAGCTTCTTCTGTTAAAAGTGAACAGAATCTGGGTAACCGACACAAGATGACGATAACCCAAATCTTGCCAAGAAATAGAGGACAAAATACTAACAGATGAACCTTCATCTATCAGTGCATGAGGAACGTCCCGACCACAAAATTTTACTGTAATATTGAAAGGCATGTGAGAGGGAAGATGAGGTCTAGTTATCACACCCCAATCAAAAAGGATGGCCTCATTACTTGGAAGGGTTTTCACAAGAGAAGGAGGAATGCCCCTTGGCACGGTAGACCTTGTTTCAACGAGAAAAACGTGGGCAGAATCGGGTTTACTCTCTAGAAGGAGAGTAGGATCGATCGATGATGGGATCAAATCAACCACCTTGACACTCTTCGCAGGAAGAGTGGGATTGACCGATGATGTAATCGGAGTAACCAATTTGGCACTCGTCAGAGGAAGAGTGGGATTGACCGATGATGTAATCGGAGCAACCACTTTGGCACTCGTCAGAGGAGGAGTGGGATCGATCGATGGTGGAATCGGATCAACCACTTTGACACTCTTCAGATGAAGGGTGGGACTGACCGAGTAAAGAACTAGATCAGTCACTTTGTTTCACTTTCCAAATGAAAATTGGGGCTGATCAATGACAAAACTGGATCAGCTACTTTGGTGAGTGGTTCAACTGAGGATGACACTAGATTGACCACTTGATCAACCAGATTGAGCGGGGATGGAACCGGATTGACCATTCCATCAACTAATGATGGGTTGGGAGAAATCTTATGATAACCTTTTGGAAGTTGAAGTTTTTCCAAAAGAGAAGAAGCCTCGTTCATACGAGGACAAAGGTGAGAATAATGATCACCTTCACATAACATACAAGGGAAAGTGACAGTTGTCTTCTTCTTACCAACCTTAACATCACTAGTTGATGGGGTATCATCGGCATGACCATCAGGGGCCGATGATGTGGAGGACCACACTTCTAAGACCTTAGGAATACCAGGACAATCCTTCAGAAGGTGATCACCCTTACAAAGACTGCAAGGGAATTTGGGTTTCAGATTCTTTGTTTTAACCTTATCTACCTTATCAACACTCCCAGTATTATTAACAGTAGTTGGTTTCTTAGATCCAACGTTTGATGTAGTTGGAGGCTTGGTCCTTTCTGGTTCTTCTTCTTCTCTTTCCTTCTTCTTATCAAACTCGCTACTCGCTTTAGATCTTTCACTAGGCGAAGAAGGAGAAATGTAAGGAGACCTGACGGATGAAGAAGGTGAAAGGTCGACATGAGGTTGATGTGTGGGTGATGTGCTTACATCTAAAGAACCTTCATTCGAGATGACCAGAGTGGAAAACAACCATACCGGTAACACAATTGTGAGACCTGGAAGGCTCAAAGTAGCGATGTAAGGAGGACCAACGTTTTTGTAAGAAGGAAAAACAAAGGGTTCCCTTGGAAAATGGGTTCCTTCATTGGTCATTCCGGGAACTGATGACATAAAAATAAAAATCCAACGTAGATTCTGCTAGGGAGAACAAACAGCACATGCTAAAAATCTAGTAAGCAAGCAAACAAACAAAACCTTCTCACAATGAGCACACTAGTTGGTGATGAAATCCAACGTCGCGGGAACAAAGTAAGGGGTTGAGATAGAGCCTGTGGAAAATTTATGTTGACGACCTGCTTAACGGACTTACACCCTAGTGCAAACTCCCACACATAAATGTGGGTATACCCTCCAAGGAGCCCGAGTGAGTCTGACCAACGTCGATTCCAGGTATTGTGAATATTTTCCCCTCCACAGTCACCTCATGTAAAAACCCTAAAGAGATAGGCCACTAAGGTTACCAACTACAACAGTGATTCCTGGGGAAACAGTCGACAGTCTTATCCACGTGCAAGGGCAGGGTATCTAGCCTGAAATCAACTTGAAAGGATTCCACTCATCATTGTGGGTATACCTTCAAGCGACCCCCATAATACGTGCAATCTCTACACCAAGACCAGCAAAGCAGGGTGAGTAAATCTGCCAGTCTTAATGTGACCTCGTGATTGACCCTTGTGTGAGAAGGGCTTCCCAGGACAAATGTAGCAATTGGATTTCACCACTCCCTAAAACAAGATCCTTTGTTTGTTTGCAGCTTTGGAAATTTATCTTTCACACCTATTCCAAATCCCTACAACTAATATAATGTAGGTTTGCTACCAGAAAATATAAAAATGTCTAATCAATTTTAGTTTAGCGCTTGATTTTTATAGTTGTTGATACTCAAAAGGAAAGGAAAATGGTGTGGACAATAGAGAAACCACTCAAAACTTAATTGCTTGGGAAAATGAGCTCAAATATCAAATGAAATGGTGGATAGACCTTTGAATTTCCTCACAAAAGCTTCCACTCAGTGAAATAAATGAGAAGAAAACAACAAGTTAACTCTAAATCATAAAAGACAAAGAGTGACTTCTAGGTCAGGAAGAAAAAGATGCCACAAACCCAAACAAAAAGTGATCAATTCTTAGAAAGCAGAGTGTTGAAGGCCAAATCAAGGATGTGCGTAGATTATAAGACTCTGACCAAGTTCCAAAAGAAAAAATTGAACTTCAAAGAATGAAACCCTAGAGGATTTTTCACAGAAAAGGGGTAGTGCTCTGGTATAAGGGGCACCAAAGCATTCCAATGCTCTATGTAAGACCAGTAGGGAGCGCCAGCACTCTGATAGCAAGGGTAGGGGGGCGCTGGCCTCTAAAAATTCAGAAAAAAAATGCCCAAAAAATCAAAGAATCAAGAAGACTCAGTCAATCAATTTCAAGGTGATGAAATCAAGAGCCAATCAAATAGATCTAAGAATCAAAGACAGTATGGAGAAGGTCAAGAAGTGGGCAAAGGGCCAAAACAAGATCTAGGAAAGGAATAAAAAATTAGAGCTCCTCCCCAGTGGAGTCGCCAATTTCTGTTATAGGTGAATCCTCCTGCGGACAAGCGGATTCCCTCTTGGTATATAGACCCCCAAAACCAAGACAGAAAGGGTGCTATCATTGGTCACTAACATCCTTTTAGATCTAATTAAGATAATGAATGAAGAGGAAGAAGAAAAGTGTACCTTTTTAAATGGTGTTTGTCCTCGCAAAGTCCAAGTTGAGCTTCAATCCCAAGCTCCTCGATAGGTCCTATAGAACAAACAAAGATACAACAAGCTTCCTATTCTACTGATATTAGCTCAAATACAAATCTATTTATTGAATACAAGTTCATGTGGAACAAACATAAACTTGAAATAAACAGGTAAAGCATGTATGTATATTAAATTAAATTAATGAGAACAAATGAAGAGTACTTACAATCCTCTGATGAAGGTGCAACAGCTTCTTCCATCTCTCCTTGTCCAACCCCTTTTCTCAAGTAATCTACATTGATTATGCTTCAATGGCATCTCACTTATGGGATCATAAGTTTGGTGTAATTCTCAATCTCCATATCATGTACTATATATTACCTATGAGATCATAGGTTTCATACCTCCAATCTTTTCTATATCATGTACCCTTTCACCATGAGAAGGCCTCCTTATATAAGCTTGGAGAGGCCCAACCACTTGAGAGATATTTGGGATAAGTTGAGGATTCTTCTCCTTCAGTTGTGGATCTTCCCTGAACTCATATTCGAATCCAACCAACCTCAGCGATTGAGGGGATTCTCCCTGATTTCCTCCAACAAACCAAATTTCACCCAAAAAGGCCAATGCTCCCTCAAAAGGGACACAGAGCGTTGGAACGCTCCCCTGGAAGAGGGTACAGAGTGCCAGCGCTCCCTTCCAAAAATTGACTTTTTAGTGGTTTTTTCGGTGGTAAAAGGCTTGTACTCCTTGTCAAATGATTTCTCTTCTTCAGGACTAGTCTTTAAGGTGTCTTAAGTGTTCTTATGATGTCGTTAGAGGCACGACATAGGCAATATGGTAGTATGATGTTTGCGACACTTGCGACACTTATGGTCAATATGTGACACTTGCGAACAAGATGCGACACTTACAACACTTGTAATGACGACACTTGCGACACTATTGAAGTGAGTAATTTTGTCGTGTAACACATGGTTTAACTCTTCTCTCATTATGTTAACAAATTTTCAACATTAAACATATTTGATATTATATTCACTATTGTGGGTATTAGTGGATTATATCTGTCATGATTTAATCCTTATACATTTCTTATAGAGACCAAACCTTTATATGGCTAATATCAATATTGGACATGGTTTAACTCTTCTCTCATTATGTTAACAAATTTTCAACGTTAAACATATTTGATATTATATTCACTATTGTGGGTATTAGTAGATTATATCCACAACACACCCTTAATAGCCATATATAATAACTATGGTATTCATCCATGTATGAAAATTAATATAACATACTCCATATTTTAATGACCATGTCGTTTACCCACACAGTTCTTGAACTTGGAATCTACAAAAGATATTTGCATAGGTTTATAACATATATTATTGCATTCAGTTGTCACAAGTCACAATCACACATTAATTACACTAAACTAGCATGTGGTTAACTATGTGTTTAACAGAACCTTAAGTTTGGTTTACTCACCATAAATATTTTGGTAATAAAATAGATAAACTCTCTGCCAAGCCACGTCTTGGCGCCATTAATTTTTCTGAGTTGTCACTCTTTGAGTACCATCTCTATTATCTATGGCATGGAAATCTGTGAGCCCTATCCAACATTGTTGCTTACATCGTTTGGATTGGTTTATTCACTGTATCATTTGGATTGCTTTATTCACTGTATTTTTGAATTATGATTACAAGTTGAGAGACCTTCATCAAATTTAACATCTCTCCTAATAATAATTTCATTGGAATGAGGTTGGAGAAGTATTCAACCTTTTACATCTTCAAAATATCCAAAAAAAAATGAATTTCTCACTCTTAGGATGTAATGATTTACATTTCTCATTGAGAATGTGAGCCCATGCTTCACTACCAAACACACAAAAGTGGCCTACATATGATTTAATTGTACTCCATGCTTCTTCCAATGCTATATCTTTTAAATCCTTTATGAGAGTGAAATTAACTATGCAATTTTAACAATTAATGGCATTCACCCAAAAATAAGAATTTAATCCCATAGATTGGATCATACAATTTTCCATTTCCTTAAATGTGTAATCATTTTCTCTTAGCAACGCCATTTTGTTGTGGTGTATATGGAATAATATGTTACATATAGATGTTCTATGTAGTGCAGTAAGTTGGAAATTTGTTGTTAACATATTTTCCTCCATTATTTATTATTAACTTATGGTGATCACTTTTTCATGAAAATGGAAAATAACCAAATTGAGAGAAAATATCTTGTGGGAAACAAAAAATACTCATGTGTTTTTATAGAGGTGTTACTCTTTCTTGATATATGGAAGATTCTTCTTATGATATTAGATGCATGCACTAGGTGAGTGATAAATGGAAAACCCTAATCAATCTTCCAATAAAACTCTTGTATATATATCTACTTGTCAAGAACATCATCTTATTTAAGAAAAAGAAGTAAATATAATTTCACACGATTTGTATCTGAAGGGTTTAGAGTATGCTTTCAACAAATAATTTTCTTTCTATTTAAAATAATGTGAATCTAGAATCAGTTATAAATTTGCAAGATGAATTGTATATATATATATATATATAATGGATAGGTCATCAAATAACTTTAAAGCATTCATTTGTTAATATTAAAAGGTTTTGAAAAACATCATGTGCTAAAGAATCCATTGATATCATCATCACACATATTCTTAAAAACAAAACGCAACTTAAATAGTTCTTTTAGGGAGAACTTGATAATAATATATCAAACATAACAAGTTTAAGATTGTATTAAACAAGAGGACTAGAACAACCTCAATAAGATCTCAATGACTATTAGATAAACTAAAATAGATTGCATTTGTTTTTTTCAAGCAAGGATTTTTCTCCTCTAGAGCTGAAATACCATGGGGAATGCTTGGAAGAATATTGGGAGAGAAAGTTGATCAGATCCAGATCTTCCTCTTGCAAACCATACATGGAAAACCTAATGGAAAGAACCGGGATGAAGGAAATATGAGGGATAAAGTTGAACAAGATAATTCAAACATTTTGGAAAGGGAAAACTTGCTTCCAACAAGAAACCACAACTGCAAAAACTCCTTTGAATATGATTCTCATCTTCTTTTATAATCTTCTATTCATCCTTTTGTATATTATTTATGGTTATGGTTTTATTTTCCCCTTTGTGAATCTGAAATTAGATATCCATGCCCAAAACTAGGACCCACTTTACACATTCATAAATTTATTTTTAATAAACCATTTTCAAAATGATTTGTTTCCAAGCTAAAAATAGTCACAACTTTGTTTTTTTTAATTTTTAGGGAATGTTATATATCATTCCAAACATGCAAACCATTTGTAGGTTATTATTCACATATATATATTTCCAATGAGGTCTTGTTTGATCAATTTGGACATCAGGATCTCAAGTTATGGGCTCTAGAAGATAGGGACTCGGCAATTTTTGATATGTTCTTGCAGGTGAATTATTGGTCCTTGATTTGTGAATCTTCCCTATTTATCCCACATGCATTGTGGGAGAATTATTATATAATGTTTGTAAATTGTTAAGTAGAAATTATCTGAATACACAATCACATACAATGATCCAAGAAAAATATAGAGAAATATCAACTTATTATTATCAAACCCTTAGGGTAGGGAAACACCATACAATGGATCTATTGACGGGGAAGAATTCGCCCTGCAACAATAAGGGGTTCTTCGTGGCACATGGTACCAATTATACTATGCATCGTTTATTTTAGGAGACCCATTGAGAATTTGAGCTAGCTTGCCTTGTTGGTTATGAGGGTGAAAATGGATGGTTATGCAATGCAAACATGTATATGAAGACTATGTATTAAAAGAAATATAATCTACTGCTAATATATCATATCCTATCTTATCTAGGAGAAAACTATAGTAACCAAATGAGTTGTAGATGAAACAAAACTCTACTAGAAACCCCACACAAATAGTTGAAATGAAGATGCGGAGTAAGAAACACGAGCATACATACATATAACTAGAAAAGTCTAAATCATACTTATGCATACATTAACAACTCATGAGCTCAAGACTTGAAAATATAAGAAAGAATAACAATATTGTAACATAACATTGAGTGCATCAGATTAGTATATCAATAAACATTGTTCTTATAGTCCATGTGATCATCATACATTCTATTTGAAGAAGTTCACAGCAAAATTAGCCACACACACAAGTTCTTCTCTCTTTTCAAAATTGGCTCTAAGGGATTTTCAATACTAATCAACACACAATATATGTCCTTGAATTAGTTCTTGAGTTTATATTATGCTTGAAGCCCCTTATAAATGAGTATCTTTTTCTATTTATACTCTTTTTTATAATTTTCTTGTGACTCTTTGTATTCCTTTAAACAAGTTGTTACAAAATTGTTCATCTCCCTTTTTCTTGATGACAAGTGTAAAAAGAAAAGACAAAATTGGGAGTAGTTCAGAAAATACAAAATAGGGAGCAGGTAATAGCAATTTCGAATTTGATATTTTGTCCTTTTATGAATTCTTGTCCCGGAGGTATGCTACCCAGATTTTCAGTTGATCATGTAGGGATATGAGTCTACAAAATGCCAACTCTTCTATCGTAGTCATGTGCAAATCTATGGTGTCATCGAGGATATGCATATCCTTTGATAGTGTAGCCATGAATGTGTAAACTATAACATGGACCTTTGTCAATTGAATGAGGTTTTTTTATGTTAGGTATGTTGTTACTCAGGTGGTTGCCTTGGTGACTCCTCGTCTGCAACTTGTGTTGTCTTGTACCTTGTCGACTAGTTCCTTGATTATAATATTTTTTCCAAACCCCTCTAGTTGGGGCAATCAACATAACTTGGGTAGTTCTTGAGCCACTTTGTGTATGCGTGAACATATTTCTATTGAGCTTGTTGTTTCTTTGTCTAACTTTTGTTTCATTTGTTGATAGTGGTCTAATGCATAGGCGTCGGTCTTTTTTTCCTAGCTGAAGGACGATACAACTTTGTCAGTGCATCTAGGTTCTCTACAATACATGTATCAATGTAGTTCATTCCCTCCCGGATAATATTGAATTGCGTTATCTTGGTTTGTACATTGTTATGCTAGTTTATGATAATGTCAGCTAAGTCCTGGAACATGTGTAGGTGCACATACATATAGATAAGGGATTCTTCAAGCTCAGTATTGACTTTTTCCATGCTTTCCTTAAAACTTCGGAGTATGCCCTCGTCTATATTTACATGTCGAATATTTTCCTCAAGCTCCCTTATCTTTTTTTCTTGTTCCAAATTTTTTCGGCACATATTTCTGACATTGTCCTCTGTGGCATTCCAAAAAGAGAATCCAGTTGAGGCTATGGCTACTGGATATTTTCTCACATGCTCTATCACAGGGATCTGTGTAATGAATAATATTTGGTTTCCCCCTATTATCAAAACTTTATTTTCTTGTTCTTGGGAAATCATGCTTGATGATTTTCCATATACAAACTTCCTTAGGTTGGGTACATCATTTGTCCTAAATGGAGGACCAAATACCAAACTTAGTTCGTTGGCACTGGTTGTTGATATATCAGAGATATCATTGTCCATTGGGATTGTCTCACTATTTCTATCCTCTTTAACTTTCTTTCTTTGTTCTTCCTCAACCACTTTATATGCAGCTTCCTTCTTTGTTGCTTCTTTTGTTGTTGTTGTTGTTGCAACCTTTTCTATTGTTTCCTTTTGCTCGGCTTCTTTCTGGGAATTTTCCTTTGCTGCAGCTTCTTATTTAGCTTTGGATTTGGCTTCTTCAGTGATATTCCTCTTTTTATCAGCAACGCCATTCTTTTTACTGTGAACCTTCTCTTTCTTCCTCCTCTTTTCATAAATTATCGTCTCTTCTTCCTATGTCGATATTTAATGTGCAGAAGTAGAAACGAGAGATGTCCTTCATGCTACCTCCTCCTCTGCTTTATTTCTATATCCTTCTCGTGATTTATCTTCATTTGTGATCCAAATTTAGGAGAGAAATGAACTGATTAACAAACTAAATACAATAAACACAAAGATATGAAGAACAACACAGATATCCAATTAACAATATCATCTATTGAATAAATAAAATAGGTTGAAACTGTAAAACTGAAACACTTACTTGAATGGTGGTAGCTATCTCTGAGAAGAGATGTGGTTGCTACACACATCTGTTTGAGAAGAATGATTACAATGAGGCTCCAGAGGCCCTTTTTATATTACTCATGAATTCCAAAACCCTAGACATCCAAAAACCTAACCCTAGGAGGTTAAACGCCAAAAGTCATGTGGGCCTCTATGGGTAAGTTGGTACCTCAACTTCCCGGGGTAGTAAATTTTTCATACGACCTCCGTTTTAGGCGTGTGATAGCCCATTCAAAAGGTATTTCAGAGAACTACACATTACATTGTCAAACTTTGACTATGACTATAGTTTAATTGTGGCTATCCAAAAAAACATTGTTTAGGGATCCAAAACGGCCCTGTAAGTACAACAAGATGTGTTGACATGAAAACATACAAAATAAGCCAGTTGGATTAGGTGAGAGGCCACCAATATCCACCTGGAAGATGTGTAGGGCTTCAGACAACCCCAAAATTGTAGAACCCACAATTACAAAGAAGTATAGAAGAACGTGTTGAACCAAAAATGGACAAGAGGAGCCAGTTGGAATAGGTGGGTGGCCACCAATATCCACCTGCATTAATCCTCCCTCCTTAGTAATAAATGGTCTCCATTGTGTTGAGTTCCCCCATCAGGTGAGGAAAATTCTACTGGATTTGGCCCCGAGTGAGACACTTTCCTTGGTGTAGGAGTTGCCCTGCCTTGACAACCTGATAAATTTGGATCCTCTACTAGTGAGTTCCCTTGACCTGTGTGTCCACTATATGATCAGTGGGTGCTTGTTCCATCCAGTCAGGGTTGAGCTCTGTTGGTGTCAATTTTTCTGCGATCCTTGAGGTTTCCAATAATGGTGGAAAATACAGCCGAAGGAGGTCCACATTGAACACTGGGTGCATGCCAAGGAAGGGTAGAGTGTTGAGCTCAAAAGAATTTCTACCCACATCCTTGGTGATAGTGTAAGGCCCATATCAAAGTGGGCGGATATTTCAATGGGTCCCCGTGAGATGCTCATTTTTCAAATGTAACTAGACTTTGTCTCCAACCTAAAAATGGTGTGGTACCATGTGTTCATCATGGAGTTGCTTGTACTTAGCATTGGATTTCTGAAAATCTCCTAGACCTATTAGAGGATGTGTTGAATCCGCTCAATGAAGTTGGTGGCTTTGTCAGTCTCAGACTGGACATGGGAGAGTTTGTCTATGTGGTGGAAATAGGTAGGGAAACATCAATGGGACCCAAGGGTTAGAATCCCATCCCCACCTGAAATGGGCTATGGTCGATGGAGCTATGGAGAGCCATGTTGTAACTGTGTTGAACATAGGGGAGACTCTCATCCCATGTACGTGGATGCTTAGAGTTGTACATGTGTAGAATGTGCACAATCATCTGATTGACAACCTATGTTTGTTCATCTGTTTGGGGGTGGAAAGCAGTTAATTTAGTGAGCTTGG
Source organism: Picea engelmannii (assembly GCA_009831015.1). Classification (NCBI taxonomy): domain Eukaryota; kingdom Viridiplantae; phylum Streptophyta; class Pinopsida; order Pinales; family Pinaceae; genus Picea; species Picea engelmannii. The sequence continues at coordinate 44,188 of ML826314.1, read as the reverse complement.
TGTCCAACAGTGACCAGAGAGTCGACCAAAATGTGTTGAGGAACCTGTTGTTTCGATCGGAGATGATGGTCTGTGGTATCCCAAAATGGACCCACACTCGTTCGAAGAACACATTGGTAGTATATATCGTTGTGATATTCTTCTTGCAGGTTGTGAGGATGGTCATATTCGAAAACAAATCAACGACCACAAATACACATTCATTGACTTGCTTGGTGGATGGAAGGACAAACATGTAATCCATTGAGATGGATTCCCAAGGCTTCTCGGGAGTAGGAAGAGGGGTGTATAAGCATTGTTTCTTGATGGATGGCTTGGAAATGGCACATGAAGTAAAATATATGATATACTTGTTGACGTCCTATATACTTGTTGAAGAATGACCACAATTTTATCCACGCCAAAATGTCTTTCCATTCGACTGTAGTGGGATTCCCAAATCATCTTTGCATTCTCACTTGTAGGAACACGGAGATGTCCCAGATGGCATAATAGTATGTCTTGAATGTGAAAATCGGTGACAGTCGTGCTTGTACCCAAGAGCTGATAGGTGGTGGTGAAGTTTGAATCTTGTTGATAAAGTTGGGGCCACTTAGATGCCTCATGTCCACAGGAATGGAGCACAGTGGTGAGTGCAGCCACGGGAGGTCGACTGAGGTAGTCAGTGACACAATTTGATATATGTGTCTCATACTTGATGTTTAGATGGAACTTTTTCAGGTAGGTGGACCACTTTTGATGGCGGTCATTCTGCAATTTCCTTGGTGTTTGTATGAACTACAAAGGCTTGTGATTAGTGTGGATGATCGCCTCCTTTCCTAGAATGTAATGTTTCCATTGACGACAGTCTTGTACAATGGAATACATTTCCTTGTCATAGGTGGGGTATTTCTGGACAATATTTGAGAGTGTCTCACTATGATATGCCACTGGATGATCGTGTTGAGTGAGAACTTCTCCTACAACATAGTCAGATGGATCAGTCTCAATCTCGAACAATTGTTGCAGATTGGGAAAGGAGAGTATTGGAGCTAAGAAAAAGAGATGCTTCAAATCATCAAATGCCCATTGTTGTTCCTTCCCCCACACAAACTTTTCCCTACCACCGCCCTTTCTCGCCTGGCTAAGGGCCCATGCAATATGGGAGAATCCCAACACGAACCGTCGGTAGAAGTTGGCTAGTCCTAAGAAGTTTTGAAGCTCGGTTAGTGTGGTCAAAGATGGCCAATCATGGATGACTTGGATCTTAGCTGGATCAACATGTACTACATGCTCATCAACAATGTATCCCAAGTATTGGACCTTGTTCGTGCCAAAAGAGCATTTTTCCAAGTTGGCATATAGCTTGTGCTGCCACATAATGCTCAAAACTTGTTGAATATGTCACATGTGCTCCTCCCAATTTCTGTTGAAGATGAGGATGTCATCCAAATATACCACCACAAAAGATTTGGTGAAGGGTATCAAAACATCATCCATCAATCTCATGAAATTGGTTGGTGCATTTGTTAAGCCAAAGGGCATGACCAACCATTCAAAGAGACCTTCTTTAGATTTGAAGGTTGTCTTCCATACATTAGTTGGTTAGATGGGAACCTGGTGGTGGCCAGAATTTCATTCAATATTATTGAAGAAATTTTCCCCCTTGAGTTGGTCAAGTAGGTCATCAATCCTGGAAATTGGGTATCGGTTTCTGACAGTGATCTTGTTTAAGGAGTTGTAATCAATGCAAAGTCGCCAAGCCTGGTCCTTCTTCTACACTAGTACAATCGGGCTTCTGCAAGGGGAGGAGTTGGGTATGATGTTCCCATTTTGAAGAATCTCTTGGATATGACACTTGATTTCATCATTTTCCATCAACAAGCAATGATATAATGGTCCATTATGTAGAGGTGCATCGGGGGTCATAACAATTGGATGCTTGACTTGGCAGTGTGTCGATACCCCGATGGGTGAGGAGAAGACGTCTTTGTATTCTTCCGCGATCTCATCCACTTGCTTCTACTGCAAAGAGAGGCTCTGTGTAGCGGCCAAAAATGTGGCAGCGACCTTCTGCTTAATGTGAGAAATGATCACAAAGAAGACAAACTTCTCGGTATGTGAAATGACCTCACTGCATTTCTTAGCAGAGATTAAAGAAATAGCGCTAGGCGGCATTGTTGGCATGGAATTGATCATACCAGGGTCCCTCTCAGGTTACCAAAAAAAGGTACCGTGTATTCTAGGGTGCTGGCATTTTCATCTCCTCCAAAGAGAAGAATTCCCACCCGAAGTGCAACCAAGACAGAAGGATAAGGTAGGGCAAGGAGAATACTTAGGTGGGTTCCCAGAACCTTCAAGATTCATCATGATCTTGCGCAAGATAGACTAACTATAGAACATATATGAACTCATTCATCCTGGAACTAAAGATACTCAAGTTGCAAAAGCATTTGTAAAAAGAGATACCATATTGATCTTATCAAGCATAAAGAAGTATTGTAAAGAGACAATTCATAAGCATAAACACAAAATAACACATTAATTTAAATTTTGGGTCCTTCTTCATCTATTATCATCGGATACACTCTCAGAGATACAAATTAGTACTATGTTACAAAATTCTGACTCTGGACTCATGTCATAGAGCTCTATCTACCCCATTTTCCCAAAACTGTATGCAAATTACATTTACAGAACCTTTCCTCAACTAAAACCCAACTAACAACAAAAAAATCAGCCAACCCTTTTACAATAGTATGCATCTCATATATATCCTGAGTGGAACCTTCTAGATTTGGGCTCACATGCTTTCTTGTTCTGTTGTAACTATTTTTGCCTCATTGGTGTTGCATTGTCCCTTTTTGCATTTGTTTTATGTTTCTTTACTTGCTCCACTATCCAGCTCTTTCTGTAGCTTTCACAACTCATGTTTAACCAAAACTGGGACTGTAGTCCTTCTTGTGCAATCTTCAACCCAAAAATGAAGGGCCCAACATGCTTCAAGCACAATCCTTGACTCGCCCTCGAGTCAAGTACTTGGCTCTTTCGTAGCTTCCAAGAGTGCCTATTTCTTTCCCTTGTCCTCCTTCTCCACTTTTCTTTCCTCTTCTTCTTGCGCTTTCTCTTTATCTACCTATTCAAATGAAGGGCCCAACTCTGGGACCAACTCTAAGGCCCGCTTCTTGACTTCCTGGAAACTCACAATTTTATCCCGCGACTTCCTGGTAAGGAGTGAGGCCTCAGCTACAAACTGTTGAGTCGCATGTGTGATACATCCTTTGGGCTTGGATGCAACCAAAGAGTTCCATTTAGAGTCGGTTTTAGCATTTACTTGATGCATTTTCATATACATTGTCTGAACGACAGGTCAAAATTCACGTAGCTCCTTCTTGGCTACGGATTGTGATTCAAACAAAGCATTGAGCTCATGGTCTACTTGCTAGATTTGATCAAATTTCTCTTATTTCTCTAGCGGATCCATAATGACCGCAACTTCCTCATTCAACAATTGTATTCTCGTGCACACATCCTCTAGAGTTTGGTTGCGCCTAGCGATAATTCCCATCCAGTCGCTAACTTCTCGGAATATGTTTTTGCACTCAGTTGTGTGCTTGTGTAGTGTTGCTCGAGCATTGTTGTCTTCCAAAACTATTTTCTCCATATTCTCCTGCAACTTTCGAGGTTGTTGTTCTACTTACTGCTGGCTTTTCCACAACTGTACTTCTAGATTCTCTCCATGAATGGCCAACTGTGACCATGCTCCTTGGAGTAGCTCTATTTGATACTCAGGTTCTCTTGCAGCACTAGATTCTGGTAGTTGGGGTGCTACCTTCCTTATTTCCATCTAGGATTCAGCAAGCCTCTCCTAGACTCACTCCATTTTCTGCTTCGCCTAGATCTTGGCATATTCTTCCTAGGTTCTGGGCACTTGAGCTAGGAGTGCTTCCTCCCTTGAGAAATCTGCATTCCTTTTAGCCTACTGGATCCTCTGCTCCTATTTATCAGTTGAGTCTATGATCATTCCAACGAGCTACGTTGTTGGCCACTGTGAAAGGTCAACAGAAGAAGGGGTGGCTTCCCTAGGTACTCGGACCTGTAATGAAATTCCACTGTCTATTGAATGCTCAGAAGAAGTATCCACCTCCTCCTCTCCTGTAGAGGGTCCTGGAGCAATCCTCAACCTCAATGTTGATGGTAGGAACGTTAAAACGTCTGTTCTGGTGAGGCAGAGTTGCAAAAACTATGTACATTGCTGAGGGTTTTGGAGGACTAGCTCCATTTGTTCTTGTATCGATGTTTCTGTTTGTCCTAAGGCTGTCTCAAGTTCCTTCTGAACCTCAGGTACCTCTTTGTATTTGTGGACCTCATATTTCGAGGTTGTGCTTCCAATATCACTCTCAACCTTGGTCGTTTTGGAAGTGCATTGCGGACTTAGGACTTGTGGCTTTGTTCCTACTTGCATCTCTGTGGAAGGAAGAGTGTCGCGAATCGACACAAAGGGTATTAGTTGTTGGTTTTGGGATTCAAGGTTTGGTCCAGTCAATTGTAGCCTATGTTCGGGTACTTCTGGGTTTGGACCAGAGATTTTTGGTCTCTACTCAGGTATCTCTAGGAGATCGAGCTGCATGGGTTCTGGATCACTGGTTTGGGATGGAATTTTAGTTTCTGGAGGTGATGACTGGGGTTGTGGTGGTGATGGAGGTTTCCCAGTGATGATTGTGGTGGATGGAGTGGTGTCAGACTCAGGGTCATCTTGGATGTCTATAATATGGTTTGCTCAAGTCGTTGATCGAGTCCAAGAAACGGTGGATGAAATGGGTTGGGGGTTCAAAACCTTGCTTGGGGAGATCCTCATCCTGGGTTTCTTGGTCATAGGCTCTGTGATGAATGCAACACTAAGGATTTCGTTGACATCCTTACCTGTCAACATAGCTTGCTCCAGCAGTTGCAGGAACATAGGTAGTGTTCTCTTTTTTCACTCCAGTGGATGCGTCTCCTCATCCTCGTCGAAGTCCATCTATGTCGGGGCTTCTTTCTTCTGTACCTCCAGGCCTTATCTCGGTCCTACCCCTGCTTCATGAACCCTCTTCTTCAGCAGCTTTGTAGGTAGAACGTAATGCCTTCCCAACTTCTGCAAGTTGTGTTTGACTCCAGGCCACGACATAACCTCCTTGTCGAAGGCCTCCTCATCTAAATAGAATGGTAGCATGCATGAGTGAAATTCCTCTATGTTGGCGTACCTTCACCACACAAATGTATGTTGGTGGTTCATGCTGAAGGCTATGTTCTATGTGTTGCAGTTGAGAAATTCTTGTGGAATGTGAAACCTTTGTGTTGTGTCGAGCAACTTGTTATACCATTTGGATAATGTCATGTTGATGAAAGAGGTGTTCTTTGAGTCTAACCTTGAGTGATACGGCTCGAACATTTTTTCCAAGATCCCCTTATCTGCTAGAGACAATGGTATTATGGTGGGTGTCGTCCACTTCAGCATTGTGAACGCAAGAAACAAGTATTCATAGGTGAAATTATCGCCCTTCTCCTGTGCTTCCTCATAGGCCACCAGGAGTTCCTCCAGTAAATAGTTGCACTAGTTGAAGATGACGCCATTGGCACAAAAATATGCCACTGATAGAGCATCCAGTGTGAACTCTCCCTTATAGTAAGACCTCATGACCTTACTAGCAATTACATAGAAACCAGTCCTGACCGTCTTAGGTAGTATGGGTTCAATCTTGGTTGTGTCCCCCCCCCCCTCTGTGTGCATGAAAACGCTCATATAATATACGCTCCCCCTTCTTTTTGTCGTGTTTGTTAGGACCCTGGAAACTTTTGGACACCTTATCAACTTCAATGGATAGTCCAATAAGCTGGTGGATGTCCTCTGCGTGAATTGGATATCTCCTATCCAACGACGGGCTTATGTTATGTACCTTGCTTATTAGAAACATGGTACACCTTGAAAATTCTCTTGTGGTGCCGAAAATTGGCAAATCCCTGAGGTTCATAATTGTAGAGTTGAACAGATTTATGAACTCGAGCTTTGGCACAAACTGCATGCCTCCCAACTCATCTGGAGCAACACTCCAGAAGATGTCAATGTTCATCTGAGGGAACAAAACCTGGTTTGTGAGGTCAAGGTTGAGGAGCTTGACTTGCTCGACTTTCCCCTTGAGATCGCCCACAATCTCGACACGAGGGTCAGAGGGCTCATCTGGTACTGCATCCTTTGAAATGACACTTCGGCTCCCTGTAGCTCTCGGCATGGTGAGTCTGAATAATCAACAAATTGCACAAGAGAAATTGGGATTGGGGATCACAACTGAGGGTCGATGGATTACACAGGCTTGCTCATGATTCAGAATTGACAAATCTCTAAGTTTTCTCTAGGAAACAATGAGTCCTATGTTGAGGTCACAGAACCTTATACCTGGGCTTAGCTGGCAATTTCTGTAATAATTGTTATTCATCATTAACCCTATAGACACAACTTGGATCTGCATTCTTCGACGGTACTGGTTAACGGGGTAAATCTCTCGGGTGATCTCAGCATTTACTTGGCAAGTTGGTCATGGACGTGGCCGATTCCAGACCTTACCATTTAATGGATGAGAATCTTGGCACGAATACTGATGGAATCTTCGTGTATCGCGACTTTATGGTTTAACAAAATTAGGACGGGGTATTGTAGCAGTAATAAAGGTTGTGACTGGATTGGGTTCGTGTGGCACATGGACTAGGATTATGTCTGGATTCGCTCTCCCTCCGACCACAAATAGGTCCCCATCATATTTAATGACTTCCATTAATAGCTTTGTGTCTCTTCTGATCCTACGTTGCTGAATAAGCAGTTCTACAACAAACAACACTTAGACAGAAAAAAGGAACTGCATGTCGCGGCACAACAATGCACTCTTCGACTTTATTAATTGAATTCACAGAAATTGACAGAAAACATCTCAAATATAACTACTATACATGCTCCTTCGAACTAGAGCAATAGTCCTTTAGATCAGTTCTGAGACATATATCGTTTCAAAAGACTGTCATTCATCCATCCTGGTTGCAGCATACCATGAGTCTAACTGCTCCCGAAGGTCGGATCTCCACAACTATAAATGGTCCCAACTAATGCATGTGAAACTTGCCTGGATGTTTCTGGTATCGATTGTCATAAAGTAGGACCTTGTTTCCCTGCGCAAATACTTTGTTCTTAATGTGTCTCATGCCAAGATTTTTTCCTTGCTTTCTCAACCAATTGATGGAAGTCTGCTAAAAACCTGGTCTCTTCAAGTTCTTGCAATTCCTTGAGCCTCTGCGCAACTCATTCATCTTCCAACATGTGTGTAATCTGTGCAATTTACAAACTCGGAGTAATGAATTTTGCAGGTACCACAACCTCTTTCCCATAAACTAGCTAAAATGGGTTGTACTTGTGGAGTTTCTTTGTGGTTGTCCTATAAGCCCATAAAACTGTTGGTACTTTGTTATCCCAATCCTCCCTGTTTGCACAACAAACCTTCATTAATCCTCTCTCCATAATCTTGTTAAACGCTTCCAGTGTTCCATTGGCTTGTGGATGGTAGGGGATACTTTTATGATGTTGGATCCAGAACTTTGGTTTAAGATTTTCTATTTTACTAATGATAAAATGACCTCCCTGATCACTGGTTAGAATCCTAGGACATCCAAACCGAGTGATAATATTTTCAAAAATGAACCTTGCAGCAGTATCGTTCGAACAATCCTAAAAAATTGTTGCCTCATCCCAACATGTAAGGTAATCAGTTGTGGTAATAATATATGTGGTGTTGATTGCCCCAATGAAGTCAACCGCCCATTTCTCAAATGCTTGCAGAGCTCGAACTGGCTGGAGAGGCAATTCTTCTCGTCATGATGGCTTACCCACTCTTTGAAAAACATCGCAAGATATAGCATATCATTTGCATCCTTGAATAGTGTCACCCACCATTGTCCATCTTGGAGGAATTTCTGCACAGTGGCCTTTCCTCCAACATGACCTCCCGCAACTCCACTGTGGCATTCCCACAGTATGTATTTTCTTTCATGATCTAAGACACATCTCCTCAGGATGTTATCTAGGCCAAACTTATACAATTTCCCTACAATCAATTGATAGTCCATTGCTCTAACCACCATATGAAGTTTATGAGTTACAGAGTACGTTTCTGGGCAGGCCCATGTACTTAAAAAGATTGTTATGTCTTCTAGGTATTCTGGTATGGCCTCAACCCAAAACAGGTCTGCATATGGGCGTTGATCACTGAATTCTCCGCCACTTTCTCCTGACTCTAATCTAGATAAGTGATCAGACCCTACGTTGCATTTTCCAGGCTTAATGATCACCCCAAATGAAAATTCCTGAAATAGTAACAACCATCGACAAATTATTCCTTGCAACACAGGTTTGTTAACTAGATATTTTAATGCAGAATGATAAGTAAAGAACTTAAAATGAGAGCCTAACAAATAATGTCTAAACTTCTGCAAAGCGTAAATCATAGCTAAGCCCTCCCTTTCTGTGGTTGTATAGTTGCGCCCAAATTGCGACAACTTTCTGCTAGCAAAGTAGATAGGATGATCCATGGCTCCATCTCCTAGTTGCATTAAGATGGCTCCCAAGGAAATACCTGATGCATCTACGTGCACATGAAATTCATTTTCCTAGTTTGGAAATATCATAATAGGTGTTGTGTTGAGATTTTCCTTCGGGATATTGAACGTTTTATCACACTCTAGGTTCCATTAGAACACTTCGGCCTTCTTTACTAGATTTTACAGAGGTGCAGTGATGTTTTCATATCTTCTGATAAACCTGCGATAGTACCCTTGTGCCCTACTATGGAGCGCAATTGCTTATCACTTGTAGGTGGCAACATGTTCACAATAACCACAACTTTTGCTGGGTCTACCAGTACTCCTTCTCGGCATAATATGTGGCCTAACAAATTTCCATGTGGCACAAAAAAGATACACTTTCTGAGGTTCAACGATATCTGCAATTCTCTACATCTATCAAACATAGGACATAGTAACAATACATGTTCCTTAAGAAGATTGTATATGTAATATCCCTAGGTCGAACCCAGTTGTAAATGTAAATGCAAATGTACTTAAGCTGGTGAGTTGTTTGATGTCATTTTTGTATGCACCTTTCATAGCATAGTGCACGCATGTACTGCGCAGTAAAATGAGGAAGTGTGCACATTTTAGGATACTGCGCGCAACAACTTAAGTGCATGCGATTTTGAGGCCAGGGAACCTTTGTGTATATGTTGTGTTTTATAGGCAGGTGAGCCAATTTTGTGATGATTAGGCCGGAGACCCTAGATGTTAAAGGCCAGTGATCCTATTTTTGTATACATCTTATCATTAATATAAAATACATCGTTGCACGCAGACCAACCACGATAAAAGAGTATGGGGGACTAAACTCCACTAGTTAGGGAATGGAGGGGCTAAAAGTTAACGAAAAGGGTCTAAGCTAGGGTGATTGAGCCAAAAATGAATATTATATTAATATTTAGTATAAAGTATGGATAATTATTTTATCCTAAGTTATAAGGATGGGGACAAGTGGGCCAAAGTAGCTCCCAACATGAAAAGTGTCAAGTTGGAAACATGCATACATATAGTTTGGACTTAAATCATTTTCCCATCATTCATTCCATCATTCAGGCATTCAGTAAATCACTCCATCATCATTCACTCACTCATTGAGCTATCCTTTGTACCTTCATGTCACTGTACCTGAACCTATATCCATAACCATACATGTTTGTGTAGTTGGTTAACTTGGGAGCTGGACTGAAGAAGCGGGTTGTCAGACCCGTGGGATATTGAAGAGGCGGGTTGTCAGGCCCATGAGATATTGAAGAGGCGAGTTATCAGGCCTGTGAGAAATCTCTCTGGGTGAGAGAATTGATGGGAATTGATTTCATGAAGGTGCTAAACTGTAGCTATAGGGATCTGATACTTCCTGTCTGGCCTGTTTCTAAAGCCCAGAAAGGAAGTGGGGAAGCCGAAGGATTGTTGAGCAAAGAAGGGGCACACTTCCTGGGGTGGGACAGGCATGTGGGGAATAAGGGATTGTAGGCTGTTAGTTTGAGTTGGCACCTGTGATGGAGTCTTTCTTGTTGTCAGTGATACATCATCCTAGTTAGGAACCCCTTTACCCAGGTGGATTTTAGTCCCAGCTCGAGGGTGACTCACTGCTAAGAGTGATGAGCAGTGTGGTCTAAGGATGGGAGGTTCATGGAAGTTTTGCACGTAGTTGGTGATATTCTTACCAAGATAAGTGTCAATTGTGCGATAAATTTACATGCTGCATTATTATTTACGTGTTTATTTTTATGGATTCATCCTATGTGTGGTTATAATTGTCTTTATATTTATGGTTATTGCATGTATATGTTGCATGTATATGTTTATTGTTATTTCAGTATGAATCCATGCAATTACATAATGCATTTGTTTGTTTATGTTTTATATATAAAGTTCTGCAATAGTTCTCTGTGTATATGTTTTAATTGCATGTAGTTCAAAAAATTTAAGTGGCATAGCTCATTTAGATGTTGGGTATGTTGCAGTATGTTGAGCAGAGAATGAAAACGTTTTATGGAGTAGCATGGCCTGACCTGGGTGGTCGGGGATGTTACAATATGGTATCAGAGCTTTAGTTTTCAACACTGAGCCTGGATGGGCCGAGCAAGTTTGAGTTGAAGAGAAAATTCATAGACAATTTATTTTGAAGTGGCCAAATTTCGAGTTGCAGAGAGTCCATGGAAAAAACAGTAACAACAATTGTGCGGAATTGGGAAAAATCCCCAATTTGTGTTGTTAAATTCATGGGAAAATTGAGAAATTTAGCCATGTGGTGAGATATTCTTGATTTAATATCTATTCTAGCAAATTCAGACCTGGGATTGGTCGAATTTGAAGTTACAGTGAAGCCTTGACAGTTGGAGCAAGATTAGTAATTAAAATTCTCAATTTGTGACTTGAGTTTGGGAAAAAATCGTTCGAGAAATGTCAAACCGCAACGATTTGTTGTTGCAGAGGTTGAATTGGTGTTATCGAGGTGAAATTGAACAAATTTCATAGTTGCAGAATGTCTATGGTAGAAATTGGGAAAAATTTAAGTAAAATCCCCAAATTTCTGCAGCGGATTTCACGAGGAATCGATGTGCTTAAGATGAATGTGCGTAGTTGGGTGCACTAAAAATGCATGATGCAGTAAAAAGCTTGTGATATGTAAAATTTGGTGACGCGCGGAAAAATATTGGTGTGTTGGTGTGTGCGCAAAATTTTGGCACTGCACGGAAAAATATTGGCGTGCTGGTGCGCGTGCTAAATTTTGGCGCCACACAGAAAAATGTTGGTGTGAGGGTGCGCGTACTAAATTTTGGCGTCGCACAAAAATGTTGGTGTGCGGGTGCACGCGCTAAATTTAGCATTGCACGGTGTGCATACGCATAATAAGGTGTGTGCGGTATGCACACACATAATAATCGTGTGTGTGGTGTGCGCAGTATTGGAAGAGCGCAGAGAAATTTTGCTGGTGCGCACACAATACGGGTATATGTTGATGCGCGACAGTTTAGCTAATGGTGCGCGCAGAGTATTGGTGTGCGGTGGGGGCATACTAAAATTTGGCATGGTGCAACGCGTAGAGTGAAAAGAGCGCGGAATATCAACGTGTGATACAAAAATGGCGCGCAATAGGTAATAGTGCAAGAACCAAAACTGTGCACGGTGGATATTGGTGCGTGACACACAAGTAGTGCGCACTAGTTATTGGTGCGACAGAGAAGTGATGCATAGTGATTATAGGTGTGTGGAGCATGAATTACCTTGTGGTGTTGCTATGCATGCTAAATATGGGTGTACGGATTGAAATTTGTGTGCACAAAGTCATTTGGAGGGTGAACAACAGCGGAAAACCAACGAATTTTCGTGACATTTTATATTGTTTGAACGTCATCTTTTTGCAGCGCATTTTTGAGGCCCTTAACAATGTTTTTAGCCACTCAAAAACCACGAGAACAAAGTGTACGAAGGTACACTATGTCTATGCAGCTCAAATAAAATATCTCGAGGAGAGCTTTCTAATGGTGTAAACTGTTCTTCAAATGGAGCTTTTATGAGAAAGTTACAGCACAAACAGTGGGGGGTAAATTTTAAGACCCAACTAACTTCGAAGAGCCATAACTTTCTGCTCTGAAATCATATTGAGGCACAGGAGAATTCAATAGAAATCTATTGAACCATAGAAGACAATCCTATATATGAATTAAATTTTGGGGCATGTTAAAAGTGTTTAATGTGGAAAAGAAGGTACATGTAGCATTCCAGACCAAAAAACACTAATTGGCCTAGAACTTCAATAGGCTGTAACAAGCAGCCCAGAACCCAAAAAGAGGTGAAACTTGGAAAAAGTGTCTAGAATATGTATATGATGAAACCCAATTGAGATCCTACGAAAAATCCAATGGAGTAGGTGCAAAAATGCATAATTACAGCGCAGAGTTGCGCCAAGTTGATGTGTGAACAGAAAAATTAATGGGCAATTTTCAAATAACCATAACTTTCTGCTCAAGCCTCGGAATTGAGAATGGAAGAAGGCATTGGAAAGGTCTCGGATAGTAGAATATAAATATTCACCCATAAAATTGATCTAGGCATTTAGTTTTTTAGGAAATCGAAAGAAAGATTTATGATATATTATTGAACCAGAATGGTTCATATTTTTCATGAGATTGTTGAAACAATTAGCCTGACAAAGTTTTGTTGGCTGCACATTTTGCAGAGTTAACAACAACTAGATCAGATCGGGATCAGAATAGAGTCTAGAGGAATGGAAGAGGCATAGGGGACTTATAGTGAGGAAGATGAGATTAGAGGGATGAATGTCGATTTGGGCATTGAAGGAAGAAACTACAATGGGCATGGAGAAGGAAGGCATGAAAACATGAATATGGTAGAGATCATTAAAAATTTACAGAAGGATGTCCAAATCCATAAAGCTGATAATGAAAGGCTTATGAGAGACAAGGAGTAGCAATAGGACTTCAACATGAAATTAATGTAGAGCTTGAACAGAATAGAGAAGAAATTTGATAAGGAGAGTGGCTCAAGCAAATCAGGAAATCACGGGTCTCATGATGAGAAATGAAGAACCAGAAGTGTTAGCATACATCATCGTCACTCCCCGAGGCATTCCAATAAGAGATAAAACAACATCTCAAGTCCATCCCCTGTCAAGAAGCATAAGAGTTCTGGGGTGGATGAGCTACGAAGAGAAATGAACAAAATCAAACCTCCTACATTTGATGGTGAGCACAAGAAGGATGAAGATGCATAGACATGGATGTTGGGCATGAGAAAGTATTTGCAATTGTATAATTATTCTTCTCATGCAGAAGGTAGAATTTTCATATATTAACTCAATGGAAAGGCATCCATGTGGTGGGATCAGCTTGTACAGGTGCAACACATTAAAGAGAAAAGTGTTACTTGGTGGGAATTCAAGAAGTATTTTGAGAAGAAATACTTGACTAAGAGATACTATGATAAGAAAATGAAAGAGTTTTTTGAACTCAAGCTTGGGAGTATAACCATAGATGAATATGAGAGAAGGTTTTTAGAACTATTGAAGTATGTCTCTTTCATCAAGGATGAGAAAGTTAATATTCAAAGGTATTTGAGTGGATTGCCATCATTCATCAGTGACAAAATACAGTATGATGATCCCAAAACATTGGAGGAGACCATAAGGCGAGCTAAATGCCTATATGATCAGCAAAAAGCAAGGCCAACTTTCCAAAAAGCTTGGGAAGACAAAAATAAATTCAAGTTGGATCAGAGGAAGAAGGGAACTAAGCCACCATTCTTCACAAATAATACTCAGAAACAACCAACTTCTAGAGAACCCAGAACGATTGAGACAGGGGGTCAAAGGCCAAGGAAGCCACCTATTCAATGTTGGGGTTGTAAAGGAGACCACATGTTCAGATATTGTCCTCATAGAGGTGAAAAAGTGAGGATTGTTCACAATGTACAACAAGCTGAAACAGTGGAGGACATGGGCAGAAATGTACCAAGGATCTATGTAGCCCTCGACAACAAGCAAGTAGAGTAGCAGTCAAACATGATTGATCAACAACCAAACCATTGATATTTTAATTGATTCAGGAGCTAGTCATAGTTATATATATCCTAAGATGGTGGAAAGTTTGCATTTGCCAAGAAGCAAGCATGGAAAATCTTGGTTGGTGCAGCTGGCTACCGGAGCCAAAAGAAAAGTTAATGAAATGGTTAAGTCATGTCTTATGAACATGAATGGACTGAACACCAGGGAAGATTTGAACATCTTTCCTTTAGGTTCCTATGACTCTCTAATTGGGATGGATTGGTTGGATCGGCATCATGTTATCCTAGACTGTCATAACAAGGCATTTACTTGCTTAGATGGGGAAGGGAACCTAGTGAAAGTGCAAGGAATTCCCAGGGCAGTAACCATTAGAGAAATTTCAGCATTGCAGATGAATAAATGTTACAGAAAAGGGTGTCAAATATTTCCAGCTCGTATGGAAGAGACACCTAAAGATCAGGTGCCAAATTTGGAAGATCATGTAGTCCTGTAAGATTTTGAAGATGTGTTCAAGGAGGTACCAGGAATACCACCAAAGAGAGATATTGATTTCTCTATAGATTCAATGCCTGGAGCAGCTCCAATGTCAAAGACTCCTTACAGAATGAGTACACCAGAGCTAAAGGAGTTGCAAATGCAGCTTGAAAAACTTCCGAAGAAGGGGTATATAAACCCAAGTGTGTCACCTTGGGGTTCCCCAGTCTTGTTCGTGAAGAAGAAAGATGGGACATTAATATTGTGCATTGATTTCATATAGTTGAATAAAGTGACTATAAAGAACAAGTATTCGCTACCAAGGATTGATGATCTCTTTGATCAATTGAAGGATGCAAGGATATTTTCAAAGATAGATCTCATGTCAGGATACCATCACGTAAGGATTAAAGAAGAAGATATCAGCAAGACCGCCTTCAGGACAAGGTATGCTCATTATGAGTTCACAGTGGTGCCATTTGGGTTGCCAAATGCACAAGCTAATTTCATGTGCTTAATGAATGGTGTTTTCCGTGAATATTTAGACAAGTTTGTCATTGTCTTTTTGGATGATATCCTTGTATATTCCAAGTCATAAGAAGAGCATGAGCATCATTTGAGGATGGTGCTGCAATTATTAAGGGAGCATCAGTTGTATGCCAAATTGAGCAAGTGCTCATTTTATCAGAAGCCAATTCATTATTTGGGGCATCTCATTTCAAAAGATGGGATAGCAATGGATCCTGAGAAGATAGAATTCATTAGAGAATGGCTAGCACCAAAGAATGTGACATAGGTTAGATAATTCATGGGCCTTGTAGGCTACTATAGGAGATTTATTGAAGGATTCTCAAAGATTGCACACCCAATCACTTCCTTGCAAAAGAAGGGTGTGAAGTTTCAATGGGCATTGGATTGTGAGAAGAGTTTCCAACACTTGAAGAAATTATTAACAAGTGCTCCAATACTAAGGATTGCAGACCCAAATGAAGACTTCATTGTATGCACAGATGCATGTAAAGAAGGACTTGGTGGAGTCATCAGTCAAAATGGGTTTGTTATATGTTATTAATCAAGGAAGTTAAAGGAGATTGAAAGACACTATGCCACTCATGATTTGGAGTTGGCATCCATAGTGCATGCCTTGAAGAAATGGAGACACTACCTCATGGGGAAAAGGTTTGAACTGAGGACAAACCATAATGGTCTGAAATATTTATTTGATCAACCAAATCTAAATGCTAGGATAAGTAGATGGTTAGAATTTCTAAGTGGATATGACTTTGATATAAAGCATATCAAGGGGAAAGAGAACAAAGCGGTTGATGCACTCAGCAAAAGAGTGCATGAATTGCATGCTACAGCCATTATCATGTACCAATCAGATTTGAAACACAAAATTTTGGAGGCTGCAAATTTAGATTTGCAATACAAGGAATTAGTGGCAAAATTATAGCAAGGTAAATTGCAGCAAAAAATTGAAGAATACAAGCTAGGTAATGATGAAATTCTCATGTACATGGGTAGAATTTATGTACCAAATTCCCATGAATTGAAAATTCTGATATTGAGGGAAATGAATTATGTACCTTATGTTGGGCACCCAGGTTATCAAAAAATTATTGCCGCTGTCAAGAGCCAAAATTATTAGCCATGCATGAAGAAAGAAGTTGTTGATTTTATTGCCAAATGTTTGGAATGTCAAAAGGTAAAAGTTGAGCATAGACACCCAGCTGGTTTGCTACAGCCATTACCCATTCCTAAGTGGAAATGGGAAGTTGTAACAATGGATTTCATCACCAAACTACCCAAAACAAAAAAGCAACATGATTCTATCATGGTAGTGGTGGATAAACTTACTAAAGCTGCCCATTTTATTCCACTAATGCTCACTCACAAGGAAAACAACATTGTTGATGTTTATATGAGATAAATTGCTCGATTACATGGCATACCCAAGACAATTGTGTCTGACAGAGATCTAAAATTTACCTCAAATTTTTGGAAGGGAATATTTAATGGATTTGGAACAAATTTGAATTTTAGTACAGCTTATCATCCAGAATCAGATGGACAAACAGAGAGGGCGAATCAAGTGATTGAGGATATGTTGAGGATGTATGTGATGGATAAACCATCAAAATGGGAAGAATACCTACACTTAGTGGAGTTTTCTTATAACAATGGGTACCAAACATCTCTAAAGATGAGCCCATTTGAGGCACTTTATGGTAGAAAGTGAAACACACCTGTAAGCTAGGATAACCCAGTAGATAGAGCGGTGGTTGGGCCATATTTACTTAGGGAAATGGAGGAGAAAATGTTGAAAATAAAACAAAATTTGAAGGCTTCCCAAGATAGGAAGAAAATTTATGTTGATAAGGGCAGAACTCACAGGTAATTTAAAGTTGGATACCATGTATTCTTGAAAGTGAAGACCAACAGAAGTTCCCTGAAGTTGGGAAATTGTTCAAAGTTGGCAGCTCGCTATTGTTGGTTGTTTGAAATCCTAGAGAGGATTGATCCAGTAGCTTGTATGATTGCATTGCGTGCATCTATGTCTGTTCATAATGTATTCCATGTATCATTGATCAAGAAATATATACCTGATGCTAATAATGTTATTGATTGGAATGTGATTTAGGTGGAGAAAGAAGGAACTTTCCAAGTGCATCTGGTACGCATTCTGGACTGGAAAATCAAAAAGATCTGAATCGATCCATAGGGCTTGTAAAGTTCCAATGGACCTGGTACGGTCCTGAGGACGCTACTTGGGAGCATGACGATGCAATGCAGGAAGAATACCCACATCTTTTTTAGGATTTTTGCATTTTTTGTTGTATATGTGTACATAATGCATTGAGGATAGTGCATAAATAAGGGGAGGGGATTGTTATATCCCTAGGACGAACCCAGTTGTAAATATAAATGCAAATCTACTTAAGATGGTGAGTTGTTTGATATCATTTTTGTATGCACCTTTCATAGCATAGTGCATGCATGTACTGCACAGTAAAATGAGGAAGTGTGCACATTCTAGGATACCACGCGCAGCAACTTAAGTGTGTGTGATTTTGAGTCTAGGGAGCCTTTGTGTATATGTTGTGTTTTATAGGTTGGTGAGCCAGTTTTGTGATGATTAGGTCGGAGAGCCTAGATGTTAAAGGCCAGTGAGCCTAGTTTTGTATACATCTTATCATTGATAGAAAATACATCACTGCGTGCAAACCGGCCACGATAAAAGAGTATGGGGAACTGAACTCCACTAGTTAGGGAGGGGGGGGGGGAGCTAAAATTTAAGTAAAAGGGGATAATCTAGGGAGCTTAAGCCAAAAGGAATATTATATTAATATTTCTTAAGTATAAAGTATGGATAATTATTTTATCCTAAGTTCTAAGGATGGGGACAAGTGGGCCAAAGTAGCTCCCAACATGGCTAGTGTCAAGTTGGGAACATGTATACATATAGTTTGGACTTAGTTCATTTTCCCATCATTCATTCCATCATTCAGGCATTCAGTCAATCATTCCATCATCATTCACTCACTCATTGAGCTATCCTTCATACCTTCATGACATTCTACCTGAACCTGTATCCATAACCATACATGTTTCTGTAGTTGGTTATCTTGGGAGTTGGACTAAAGAAGCGAGTTGCCAGGCCCATGGGATATTGAAGAGGCAATTTTCCGGGCCCGTGAGAAATCTCTCTGGGTGAGAGAATTGTTGGTAATTGATTTCTTGAAGGTGTTAAATTGCATCTACAGGGCTATGAGACTTCATGTCCGACCTGTTGTTGAAGCCCGGAAAGGAAGTGGGGCAATCGAAGGACTGCTGAGCAGAGAAGGGGCACACTTCATGGGGTGGGACAGGAATGTGGGGAATGAGGGATTGTAGGTTGTTAGTTTGAGTTGGCACCTGTGACGGAGTCTTTAATGTTGTCTGTGATACATCAACCTAGTTAGGAACTCCTTTACCCAGGTGGAGTTTAGTCCCAGCTCAAGGGTGACTCACTGCTAAGAGTGATGAGAAGTGTGGTATAAGGCTAGGAGGTTCGTGGAAGTTTTTCATGCAATTGGTGATATTCTTACCAAGATAAGTGTCAATTGTGTGATAAATTTACATGCTCCATTACTATTTACGTGTTTATTTTTATGGGTTCATCCTATGTTTGGTTATAAATGTCTTTATATTTATGGGTATTGTCTGTATATACTGCATGTATATGTTTACTATTATTTTATTATCAATCCGTGCAATTACAGAAAGCATTTTTCTATTTACGTTTTATATATAAATTTTTGCAATAGTTTTGTGTGTATATTTTTTAATTTCATGCACTTCGAAAAATTTATGTAGCATAGCTCAGTTGGATGTTGGGTATGTTACAGTATGTTGAGCAGAGAATAAAAACATTTTTTGGAGTAGCATGGCCCAACTTGGTTGGTCGGGGATGTTACAATATACCATCCAATCATCCATATAAACTTCTATAAACTTGTGGATAAAATCTCAGAAAATTGTTATTACAATCCGAGAAAAAACTTCAAGGGTGTTTTTTAATCCGAATGGCATCACGTTGTATGCAAATGACCCCCATTTTGTTTTGAATGTGGTCTTATTTTTTCCTTCTTCAACAATCCTTACTTGGTGATACCCCAAAAATCCATATGTGAATGAGTAAGATTATTTTCCCGCAACCTGTTCCAACACCTCATCAGTAAAACGTGTTGGTAAAGGGTCGTACACACAGGAAGAATTAAGGATTATGTAGTCTACACATACCCTAATGTCCTATGTGCCTTTATTTCTCTGGATGACTATTGGGCTAACTGATTCTGCTTCTTCCACTACAAAAGTAAGTCCAACATATTGTATATTTCCCTCTTAACCTTCTCTTTTACTTTGGGGTTAAGGAGATATGTTTTATGCCTTACAGGATTTTATCCTAGTTTTAGTTCAATTTCCATATCTCCCATATCTCCTTTAATCCCTTTTAGCTCTGAAAATTTATTTGGAACAAGTCCTCATACTCTCGCAACAAGCTATGTATTTCTTGGCTAGTTTTCTCATCCTAGTAGTCTCCCACCATAGCTATCTTAGGTTTCTTTGTAGTCCCTATATTGACTTTGTGTAACTTCAATGGATAATTATAAGAACCATCAGTCTAGTTGGGTATGATGTTCTGGATTTCTCTACTCCCTTATGTTTCCTTAATGGCTAAGTTTCTCAATTCTTCTAAATCATTCGGGCTTTCCAAATCCTTTTCAATCTTATAGCATTATATAGGTCTCTTGTACAAGTTTAGGTGAAGGTTAGATTGAAGTTCTTGGCTATGATTTGCACATACCACTAGGTATGATTTCCATTCACCAGTATCTGTAAAAATCAATTATTTAATTCTTTGCAGGACTGATTTAAGCTCACGGTACTTACTTGTAAATGAGAAGTCCTTGCAAAAGTGATCTGCCAATGTTTACCAGTCACTGGTCTATTTTATGGTTTCTTCATGCATGCACCAAGATTTCGGAATTGGACCTAGTGAATGGGGAAATACTTGAACCCAGAAGTGAGATGGTGTTTCCGCAACTTACCACTATCTCATGCATTGTTCAATATGTGCTTTAGGATCAAACTATCCGTTGAACAGTTTCACAACCTGGAAATCCGTCTGCATCTCTGATTTCAGCTGCTCCTTATCTTGAAATCTATATTGGATAGCTTGTTTCACATATTCCCAGTTCCCAAATAAGGATTTGTGATTGGTCCACCATCTGGCAGTGGTGTCCTCGAGGGCTAAATCCTACACTGAGATCCTTTGATCCTCCATTATCTTTTCTTCCATGCTGACTAGAAAACTGTCAAGTCCTGAGGTACCATCATATATTGAGTGTTCTCTTACCTCTATTCCAACCCATATAGCTTCTCTAATAGTTGTGCATCTTCTTGAAAATATTTCATATGAACCTTACTGCCAACTGTCGAATGCCAGTTCTAAATCTTCATCCGCTGACTGTATGCTCCTCCAACTTACTAATCCATCAGCAGTAGGATTTATGTTGTCTTCTCTCGTTCTTGTTGTTATAGTTTACAACTGATCCAAGTATTCTCCCTCCGTATTCTTGTTCGTTGGCTCCATGTATCAAGGGCCTACATACATATCCAAGGGTTGAACTACTTTTATTCTGTCTACCTCAAATGTCATAGTGTCTTTCTTCAGGCCAATCACTGCATAGTTTTTATAAGTCCAATCAATACCAAGTAGTGCAGGATAAGGGTCCTTATCCCCCATAATTTCGATCACCTCAAAATCAGCTACAATCTTTACTCCTGCAACATCTATTTCCACATTCTCCAGTCTTCCTATTGGGAAAATACAATACTAATTGGCCATTCTTAGATGGATTGGGGAATATGTCAACTGGGGTTTTCCTAAAGCTTCCAAAGTATTTTTAGGCAGTATATTAACATAAGATCCTAGATCTAACATCACATCCTTAATCTAAAACTCATTTAGCTGGGATGCTAATCTAAACTCTTTTCCAATTCGTACTTTTCTTCTCTACACTCTCTGAGTATTCTACTCAGGAAGATTAGTCCTTATTATTATTTTTGGAGATTATTCATTCCCTGGAACTAGGTACAGTGCATTACGCAACTTTTTGTCAATTGGTCATTCCCAAGAATATCATAAAATAATTGAAACCACAGGTCAACTACATTTTGTGACTGCTCAGGTTGTCTCATCGAGACTCCAGGGTTTCTGGGTGCAGGGGGTGAAGCGGGGACTTGCACAATCTTAGGATAAAAAATAGGATGAAGAGGTTTCTATTGTATCTCAAGGCCATGGATATTTTGAAATATTTCTATGGAATTTTTAAATAATATCTTATGTTTCATAGGATGATACCTTTCCTCCTTAGGTGCTTCTTTCTAGATCTAAGGCAGATTGTCAACATTTGCGCCAGTCTTTGCTCCTCCCTGAGTAAGGATGTTAAGGTTGGGAATTTTTCCTTTAATAACTTTCTTTATCTCTAAATTGATGAGGTTAGTTCCTTGTTGACGTACCTAGTCTTTCCATTTTGCAATTAGTTCTGGGAAATCTTCAGTTGTGTTCCCATTGGTTCTATAGTGAGAGCACCAAGGCCACCTCAGATGAGGAAAATTTCTAGCTATCTAGCCTTGCTCGTCACAGTTGTAACATCTAACTGGTCCTATTCCCTCAATTCTTCCTCCTCTAAAGTCTCCTCCAGCTCCACCTCCACGACCTCTTCACGGTCCCTAAGGGGTTTCATTCACCTTGAATGATGTTCGATCCAGTCTTTCCACAAGTGTGTCAAATTCTCTACACTGATTCGTAGCATGTGTGGTAGATGCGCAAAAATCACAATGCATTGTATTCAGTACTGTTGAATACTTCTGAATAATGGGGCACTGTCTTGGCCCATGCCCATGGATTCGAAAAATATCGCAATACTCAACTGATGGCGTTTCTTCATTACTTAAAAAAGCATGATATGGAGTTGGGGCATGGAATGGTAAATTCGTTGACACTTGCGCAACTCCTCTCATGGGTCCTAGTGAGTGTCTTGTTAGAAAAACAGGACCATGGAGCAATAAAATAAAACAAATGTAGAAACAAAACACAGAAGATACACAATACAATAGAGACATAAATTTACGTGGTTCACCCAGTGTGGGCTACGTCCACCAAAGAAATGTTGGAAATGTGTAAACAGTTAGCATATGCTTGTCATTGATGGCAAGTACAACAGTGAAGATGACAGGAAAACAGAAGACAAAGGAAATTAAGCTCAGGAGGAATAGCAATCTTACATGCACAAGAAGCATAGGAAAGAGACCGAGAACCGTCGGATCTCACTCGGAAATCCCGACAATTGTTGGATCGGGAGAAGCTGCGCAGATGTTAAGCGCAGGAGGTAAGCACAGAAAAGAAGTGAGCTAAGCCGTCAGATTGGAAGCAAACCCCGACAGTTGTCCGATATGCAGAAGCTACGAGGGAGATAAGCCATCGGAGAATCGGGGATCGCGATTTTAAAATGCAAAGAACACTTGACAACGGAAACTCCGATTTCGCGATATGATCGCAGCTGTTAAAATCAAGCAGGGATCTGGACCGTTCATTTGGATGGATGCGTGGCAGCCGGGAGGCTTCATCGGAGAATCGGGAATCAGAGTTTCACGAGGCTCGTGAACAATGACAACGAAAACCCCGAACTCGCGATATGCGATTTCGCGATGAAATCGCAGCCGTTGAGCCAATATTGCATCTAGACCGTTGATCCAACTCATGTCGGTATACCACGTCACCCAGGGA
>ML826314.1:0-21121 GCA_009831015.1 Picea engelmannii | reverse complement strand
CCTGTAGGCAACTGAACCAAGTCCCAAGTATGGTTATTTACCAAGGAATCCATTTCCTCTTTCATGCCTTGCTCCCACTTCTTTTTGGTGTCTACCTGCATTGCCTCTTCATAACATTCTGGTTCACCAGAATCAGTCAACAAGAAATAATACAATGAAGGAGAGTATCGTTCAGGGGGTATACTTAACCTAGTAGATTTTCTAACAACACTTGCAGGTGTTTGAGATACCTACTGCTCGTGTTGTAATACATTTTGATTTTCAGGTTCCTTTGGAATTTCTTTTTCAATGATCTCATCAAGCACTGTGTATTCTTGTTTTTCTTTTCCCTATTTCTTTCCCTACAGCTTATCTTTGTACATGACCTTCTCATTGAATATGACATCTCTACTCCTAATGATTTTTTTATTTTCATAATCCCATAAGCGATAACCAAAATCATTAACATTGTATCCAATAAAGGTACACTTCTTGGATTTTGCCTCAAGATTTGTTCTATTTTCTTTATCAATATGGACAAATCCTTCACAACCGAAAGTTTTCAAAAAAGAATAGTTTACCTTTTTTCCTGTCCATTCCTCCTCTAGAATTATGTTGGGTATATGTGTTATATTCTTTGCATGTGTGTGTGTGGGTGCATCAGATGCGACAATTGCGTCTGACGATCCCTAACACTAGAGTTCTACCGTGTGCATCGGACGCTTTCCTAGGGGGGTCCCAGGGGGGGGCAGGTATGCCCCCCCTGGTTACGCGCAGCGTTCGGCAACGGGCGGTAGCTTGGGGCCGACAGGGTTTAGGGCAGCGCCCTGAAATTTTTTTTGGGGGTGGTTTTTTCTATTTTTAGTGGATTTTGCTTTTTTTAGCAGATTTGTAAATTAATCCCGGATTAAGGGATTAGGGTTTTGGTATCTACGGAATACCTAAAAAAATTGTATATATTGTATGGTGAATGGTGAAATTCGATATAATGAATATAAGAAAGGTTTTCCCGATTGAGGGTTTCCGGTATAAAATCTCTGTGTACTCTGTGTATGAGCCATTGATTAATTTCTATATTGCTTAAGAATCTATATGCATTGCTTTACTTCGCAGGTTTAAAACTTACAAATTCTACCATCCAAAGGGCTTGAAGGTCCTATGTTTATTAAGTAAACAGTACTATCTACAACATATTCCCAAAACTGTAAGGGAAAACCAGCATGCAATCTCATACTCCTTCCACGCTCCATGATTGTCCTATTCATCCTTTCTGACACACCATTTTCTTGTGGTGTTTTTGGAACTGTATTCTCTCTACGAATCCCATGGTATGAACAGTAATCATCACACTCCTTGCTGCAATATTCACCTCCATTATCTGATCTGAGACACTTCAAACTTTTTCCTGTCTCATTCTCAACCAAAGCTTTCCATTTCTTAAAAGTATCAAAAACATCAAATTTTTGTCGAATGCAATAAACCCAAGTTTTTCTAGTTGAATCATCAATAAAAGTAACATAATAATGAGAGCCACCAAGAGATGATACCTGAGCTGGTCCCAATACATATGTATGCACAAGCTCTAACCTTTCATTCTTCTTTTCTTTTTCGACTCTGAGAAACCTGACTCTCTTATGTTTTCCATAAACACAATGCTCACAGAAGTCCAAATCAATTTGTTTAAGATCTGGAAACAAATTTCTTTTTTGAAGTATCTACATACCCTTCTCACTCATGTGTCCCATCCTATGATGCCACAATGTTGTATCCACTCCTGTAGAAGCTAAAGAGATAGAAGATTCAGTATTACCAGTACATAAATACAATGTACCTACCTTTTCTCCTTTTTCTATCAACAATGATCCTTTGATGACCTTCCACGTCTTATATGTAAATATGGATATACAACCTTCACTTGCCAACTGCCCTGTTGAAATTAGATTTTTCCTTAAATCTGGAACATGTCTTACCTCTTTCAATAAAAATTGGTTTCCATTGCATTGCTTTATTTTTACCTTTCTCATTCCAACAATTTTGCATGGTGCATCATAACCCAAATGAACATGTCCAAAATCACCTTGAACATAATCTAGAAAATGTTTCCTATGGGGTGTGGCATGAAATGAAGCCCCTGAATATACTACCCAAGACTCAGAAATATTATCTACAGAAAGAATCAAAGCATCTTGTAGCACATCACATTTTACATTTCCTTCCTGGTTTCTATCTTGATGTCTATCTCTTTGTTTCTTTGGAGCTCTACAGTCTTTCTTTAGATGTCCTTTCTTCCCACAATTCTAGCACTTTATCTTTCCAAGTCTAGATTTGGATCTTCCCTTCCTAGAATTCTCATGGTTCCCTGGGCCCTTTCCTCTATCCTTTTGTCTTCCCCTGTTCTCCATGTTCAAAGCATTACCCGATGTCTCACATGTGCTTTTTTGTCTCATTTCCTCACTAAGGATAACACCAACAACATCATTAAATTTTAAAGTATTTGAACCAGAGACAGAGTTACTTACAACCATGACCAAGTCGTTCCAACTTTCTGGCAATGAGCACAAGATTATAAGAGCCCTTACCTCATCATCAAAGTCCACTTTTACATAACTTAGTTCATTAGTAACCGTATTAAAATCATTTAAATGATCTGCAACAGACCCACCTTCTGACATCTTCATATTAAATAATATCTTCATTAGAAATACCTTATTGGATGTCGAGGGTTTTTCATACAATTTAGCCAATGCGTCCATCAAAGCCTTCGTTTTCTTTTCTTTCAAAATATTGAAAGCCACCGACGCTGCCAGTCTCAGCCGCATCGTTCCTATAGCCTTTTTGTCAAGAATCTCCCATTCTTCGTCCTTCATGGTCGTCGGATTCTTTGCTACTATGCCCAATGGTATGAATAGATCCTTCTGATATAAATAATCTTCCATCTGCATCTTCCATAACTGGTAGTTTTGACCGTTAAATTTTTCGACCCTAAACTTTCCATCTTTCGCCATTGCTCCCACTCGAACCAGGAACCCTACTTTCTTGCGAGTTACTTTTCCCTCTGATATCAATTGTTAGAAAAATAGGACCATGGAGCAATAAAATAAAACAAATGCGGAAACAAAACACAAAAGATACACAATACAATAAAGACACGGATTTGTGTGGTTCACCTAGTGTGGGCTACGTCCACCAGAGAAATTTCCAGGTCCTTGCTTTATTATTATCCAGCAAATGAAGGGATACAACCTACAGCAAACCCGTTGTAACTTCCTCTTCTTTCTCTCACAGTCTCCTATCTCAAAATATAATATTCATTATAATACATAGCCACAATACATTTCCCTCATAAGAGAGGGTTGCCTTCTAGGGAAAAAAACCCTAACACAACTTCTACCGTTAGATCTGCAACCTTATAATGAACGGTCCAGATTTACAATGAAATTGCAATATATTTTACAAGGCAATTTTTCCTTCGGGGGCCCACTTTCCCTCGGGAAAACTTCTCAATGAGTTTGAATACAAAACCAAGGAGATATTCCCCATATTGTACAAGGCAGACAAGTAGTTCAAACATAGACCCAAGGGAGGGTACCCTATGACCGCACTAAGGAGTTCAAACATATACCTTATTAGTACATGGTATCCATGTTATGTGGGCTATACGGGGAAAAGATTCCTCCCATTTATCTCTATCATACATGCCATTGATTTATTACTATCCAGATGAAGGATTGTCATTCAACTGGGATGACATCCTATCTGCCAACTTAATAGACACCATAACTGCAATTGTAGAAGCTCATCCGAGAACTTTCTCTTGTTTCCACATGTCTTCCTACCTCTTGGACATAATGTGAGTTTCCCACCAATACCCAAATATGGGGTGTAAATCAAAACCATCAAATGAATCCATTCACATATACTACAAAGTCCTATGGGATCAAAAATGCAAGGAGTATCATAAGATTTGTGAACACGTTTTGGCTCCTTTGTGCAAGTTTATATTTTCCAGACCATCCCCATGTATGACCAACAAAGCGGTAGATGTCATAAAAAGGATCTTGGATTGGTATCTTATATAGCATGGTACTTATATCAGAGTATACGACACCATGAAATCCCCCCATCTTCTCCATCGGGTTGTATCGAAAAAACTAGTACTCCAGGAGATGGCATACCAAACAGTGATCCATGGAGTGGGAGGAATTCCATACCGAGAAAAAAAGGAAATATGGCCATGACTCCCATTGTATATTGGGCTATACTAATATTCAAACACCAAGCAAGCACAAGAGAAAGTAAACATCTTTCTCTCAGAGAGGAGAGCTTTAGGAGAAACAACCCAAAGGGAGTCGTAAAAGATCATTCAAATAAGGTAGGATTGCCTTGGGAATACACAAAAAATGCATGGGAGGAAGAGGGGGTACATCCCATTGAAAGAAATTATGACAAATTCACCTTCAAGAGATGAGGAAATCCCTTAGGGAGGATTGCAAATTGATCCAAGTGGATATTGGTGGCCACCCACCTATTCCAACTAGCTCCTCTTGTCCGTTTTTGGTTCAACATGTTCTTCTGTAATTCTTTATGATTGTGGGTTCTATACTTTTGGGGCTATCTGAATCCCTACACATATTCCAGGTGGATACTAGTGGCCTCTCACCTAATCCAACTAGCTTATTTTGTATGTTTTCATGTCAGCACATCTTGTTGTAATTCCAAGGTCGTTTTGGATCCCTAAATAGTGTTTTTTTGGCTCGCCACAGTCAAATTATAGAAAGAGTCATAGTTTCACAGTTTAATGTGTATTTCTCTAAAATAAATTTCCAATGGGCTATCACGCGTCTAAAACGGAGGTCATATGCAAAAGTTACAACCCCGGGAAGTTGAGATACCAACTTACCCATAGGTGCCCACATGAGTTTTGGCGTTTCACCTCCTAGGGTTAGGTTTTTGGATGTCTAGGGTTTTGTCATTCATGAGTAATATCAAAAAGGCCCTTGGAGCCTCATTGTAATCATTCTACTTAGAAAAATTTGCGTAGCATCCATGTCTCTTCTCAGAGATAGCTACCACCATTCGAGCAAGTTTTTTGAGTTCTACATTTTTACAATTTCAACCTATTTTATTTATTCAATAGAAGATATTTTTCAATGGATATGTTTGTTGTTCTTCATATCTTTGTGTTTGTTGTATTCAGCCTGTTAATCAGTTCGTTCTGATCCTAAATCTATATCAGTGGTATCAGAGAGGTCTTGTCTTCATTTATTTTTCTTTGTGCATGTCCCCGACGAGATCTGGGTACAAGAAGTTGGGACTTGAACCCATCGATCCATTTCAATATTGGTCACATTGAGCTCGACAACAACCCATGGGGGACAAAAATAAATATGATGGAGCAGGAGATCCTATTAAAATGTTTCTCGAGGAATCCCTCGTGCGAAAAAGGAATGAAATGATGGACAATTTTTTGCAGATCCTTCGATGACTTCCCAAAGGAGAAGCATCTTCATCAAGTGGCCATGAAACCCCCTTCAAGGTATAAGTAAATTTTGATATTCCATCTTTTGAAGGACTGATAGATGCAGATGTTGTAGATAAATGGTTGAATCTTCTCGAAGGGTATTTTTCAATCCACAATTTTTCCGAAAGGGAAAATATTATTTTGCACTCCTCAAGGTTGTCCCCCATGTTAAGGACTGGTGGGATACTTGCTCTAAGAAAAGGGTCGTAGAGGAATCTTCAATATTTTTTGTTTACCCTACATGGGATTCCTTCTGGGATCCCATTAAATAAAAATGCTACCCTGTTGGAAGCTACGAGGACCAGTACACCAGATGGACCACCCTACATCAAGAAAGGGACCAGATAGTGCCATATTTCACCAATATTTTCCATACCCTTTGCACCAAATTGGGTATCTGTTATGAGGAAAATCTCTCTATGGATAGGGTGAACCACAACAAATGGAAATGACTTCAGAAATAAACTATCTTCTCAATTATGCTATGAAAACGAATATGCTAGCAAGACAAGATAAAATCCTACCTCGTCCAGACGTTTGATAAAGTCCACCGTTGAGCACTTGACCCAAAGAAATATACTTGCAACTAGTCCTCAACAACCAAGCAAAGCAAACATATGGAAATATTATATTAAGTTAGCACATTCAATAGTATAATCCATTAATAAACATGACAAATATGCCCATGGAATAATAATTCAATATATGTGCAAGATATCAATTGGACGGGAAAAGAGTATTTCTATTAATAAATGATCAACAAAAGTGAAAATGTTACAAACTTTCGTGTCGTCGTGGTTTGGAACTGAGAAACTAAGTTCCTTCCAGTTAGGCCTCCACCACTTCAATCCTCCACCAAAGGCAAGCTCATAAGAGAGAAACAATGAGGTTCTCAATAAATAAGGGAAGATCTTGGGGGTTGAAAACTATGTTTGTACTTAAAGGACAAAGGGATGCAGACTCCATATGAAGTAAATAATTTCTCTAGAGTAACTTTTCTCTCAAAGTTGAATTCTTTCTCCTTTTTTCCATTGCTTGAAATCTGCCCATTTATAACCTTCAAAATGGAACTGAAGGGCCGAGTCAGAACGTTTCCAGTATATGGAAGGCCAAGGATCATATATCTCATGTCGTGACATGGAAACTCGACATTAATTTTCATTTTCTAGCACAAATCCCAATGTACACGGGTTGTAGTGGAGCAGTCTGCATATACGCATGTTGTATAGTAGGCAAGATGCGTACATGTTAAAAATATTTATTTTTGGCTCTGGATTTTATAAATAGGGAAGATAAGTCTGCATGGGGAAATGGAAAATGACCTTCTGGGCAAGATTGCATAGGGTGAGGCAAATCTTGCTATAAATGTATCAAATACTTTGAGCGGCATATGGTGCTCAAATACCGCGGTTGTTTGCATCGATACATTCAAACAGAAATGGATTTTTTTGACATCACCTCATTGGGTACGTCTTATAGATACACTATCAAGATCGAGCATAAATTTAAGAAGAAGAGGCGAGAGTTTGGATCTGCAAACTCCTCACACCCAAAATAGGGAAAACGCGGCCCCAACCCACATAGCAAGGGACAAAGAAAAGAGGGTCACTCTCAGAGAAACCAGTCCAAGCCACAACATAAGAAGGGAAATGAGAAGACGAAGAAGGACACGGGAAAATGGTGTGAGTACCACAAAATCTCTTAGCACAACACTGAAGAATGTCGCTCCAAGCAGTCACTTGTGGTCAAGCTGAAGGATTCTAAGTCTGAGGTTGATTCTAATTACGAATCAAATCCCAAAGGAGGGAAGCAGATTATTGATGTTGAACCTAGTTCCACTATCACTACCACCAAATTCTGGCCAAGCGAACCAGAAGAACCAAAGGAAGGGGAATGCCTCTTTAACTCATAGATGTGGGTAAAGGGGGCTCCGCTTCATTTCATTCTCGATAGAGGCTATCAGAAGAACTTGATTTCAACAGAGGTCATCAAGTGGTTGGTCCTGCCAATGACACCACACCCACAACCCTACACCATCGGTTGGCTTCGCCAAGGAAGAGATCTTCGTGTCATCCAATAATGTCGTCTTCCCTACGACATCAAGCCTTTCAAAGATGAGGTATTGTGTGATATTTCTCACCTTAAAGTTTGTGATGTTCTTTTAGGACAACCATATTTGTGGAAGCATCATGTTGTGTATGAGTCTAGACCCTACGGTGTTATTATTATTTTGGGTAGACAATTGTACAGGATCCTAGAGGTAGCGCCTATTGTGCAACATCCCCTGCCACCCAGGTCGAGCCATGCTACTCCAAAAAATGCTTTTATGCTCTAACACCACATTGTAACATCCCTAACATCCAACTGGGATATGCCACATAAAAAAATTTGAGTTGTAATGCAATTAAAAACATAAACACATAGAGAATCTTGCGGAACTTTATACATAAAACTTAAATAGATAAATACATACTATAAATGCACAGATTCATATGGAAATGGTAGTAAGAATATACATGAAATGCCCATAAATATAACACATAAATGATAATTCAGCATATAAATTAACACACAATTGACACTTATTTTGGTAAGAATATCACCAACTGTGTGCATACCTTCCACGAACCTCCCAACCTTAGACCACATTGCTCATCACTCTCAGCAGTGGTTCACCCCCGAGCTGGGACTAAACTCCACCTAGGTAAAGGGATTCCTAACCAGGATGATGTATCATAGACAACAAGAAAGACTCCATCATAGGTGCCAACTCAAACTAACATCTTACAGTCCCTCATTCCCCACATGCCTATCCCACCCAAGGAAGTGTGCCCCTTCTCTGCTCAACAGTCCCTCGCCTGGCCCACTTCCTTTCCGGGATTCAACAATAGGTCAGACAAGAAGTCTCATAGCCCTGTAGTTGCAGTTTAGCACCTTCAGAAATCAATTCCCAGCAATTCTCTCACCTTGAGAGATTTTTCACAGGCCTGACAACCCTCCTCTTCAATATCCCACGGGCCTGACAACCCACTTCTTCAGTCTAGCTGTCAAGTTAACTAGGTACACAAAAAGGTATGAGTATGGATACAGGTTTAGGTACAGTGACATAAAGGTACATAGGACCACTGACTGAGTGAGTGAATGATCATGGAATGATTGAATGGATGATTGAATGATGGTAAAATGAACTAATTCCAAACTATATGTATGCATGTTCCCAACTTGACACTTGTCATGTTGGGAGATACTTTGGCCCACTTGTCCCCATCCTTAGAACTTAGGATAAAATAATTTTCCATACTTTATGATTTAAGGAATATTAATTTAATATTCATTTTTGGATTAAGTTCCCTAGCTTATCCCTTCTCTTAACTTTTAGCCCCCCCCCCATTCCCTAACTAGTGGAGTTTAGTCCCCCATACTCTTTTATCGTGGTCGGTCTATGTGCAGCGATGTATTTTATATTAATTATAAGACATATACAAAAATAGGCTCACTTGCCTTTAGCATTTAGTCTCTCTGGCCTAATACAAACATAATCCTCCTAGCTTATAATAGCTGGCTCACCAGGCTATAAAACACAACATATACACAAAGGCTCCCTGGCCTCAAAATCACGTGCACTTAAGTTGTTTTGCATGGTATCCTAGAATGTGCACAGTTCATCATTTTAGTGCGTAGTACATGTGCACACTATACCATGAAAGGTGCATACAAAACAAGTTATATCGAACAACTCACCAGCTTAAGTACATTTTCATTTTACATTTACAATTGGGTTCGGCCTAGGGTATTACATGTTGGGCCCTTTGTTTTTGGGTTGAAGATTGCACAAGAAGGACTACAGTCCTAGTTTTGGTTAAACATGAGTTGTGCATGCTACAGAAAGAGCTGGACAATGGAGCAAGTAAAGAAACAGAAACCGGTTGCGAAAAGGGACAGCGCAACACCAGTGAGGCAAAAGCAGTTACAATAGAACAAGAAAGCATGTGAGCCCAAAGCCAGAAGATTCCACTCAAGATGTATACTATCGTAAAAGGGTTGGTTGATGTTGTTGTTGTTAGTTGGATTTTAGTTGAGGAAAGGTTCTGTAAATGTAATTTACATACAGTTTTGGGGAAAAGGGATAGATAGAGCTCTGTGACATGAGTTTGTAGTTAGAATTTTGTAACAGAGTACTAATTTGTATCTCTGAGAGTGTATCCGATAAGCTTTGATGATAATATATGAAGAAGGACCCAAAATTTTGAAATCAATGTGTTATTTTGTGTTTATGCTTATGAATTTTCTCTTTACGATACTTCTTTATGCTTGATAAGATCAATATGGTATCTATGTTTACAAATGATTTCACAACTTGAGTATCTTTAGTTTTAGGATGAATGAGTTTAGATATGTTTTGTAGTTAGTCTATCTTGCGCAAGATCATGGTGAATCTTGAAGGTTATGGGAACCCACCTAAGTATTTTCCTTGCCCTTCCCTATCCTTCTGTCTTGGTTTTTCTTCAGGTGAGACTTCTTTTCGTCGAAGGAGATGAAAATTCCAGCGCTCTAGACTACACGGTACCTTTTTTTGGTAACCTAAGAAGGACCTTGGTCTGATCAATTATGTGACAACAAAATGGTTTCGTTTCCGGGCCCTGCGTTAAAAAGGAACCTGTAGGGAGAATGATTATGTGGATTCACAGATCTGATATTCACCACTGGTGGGAGAGAAATTGTGATGCCTTCATATGGAAAGAAGCAGAGCGGAGAGGAAAATCTGTGAAAGATACACAAGAGGATATATTTTACTCAAAAAGATCGAGTGACCAGTACGAGATATTATGGGTTAGGTTCCCGGAAGAAATTTTCCACTGGATAGATATGCTCCAAGAAGCTCCGGAATTCCAAGAATGATTCAAGAATACCTACGCTTGGGATACAGAAAAGATCGCAACACTTCATTAGTTGGATAGTCCAGTAATGTGAGCAATCAATTTCTGGTTTAATTCAACATTAGAAGGATACATTATTGAGTTTGCAGCTATGAATCATCAATATTTTGCATGGCAGAAGTAGATTTCAAGAAAGACGCAAGGGGAATACTGTTGAGAGAAATCCCCCTGTGGATTAAGATTTTCTTGATGGAAGAGGGGATGCTAACTATGTCCCCGACTGAGATGGAAGCATAAATACCCTTGCTTAGGGTGGGGTGAGTTTGGGGTGGATTCATGGCCTGAGAGAGGGGAGAGGGTTCTTTGACAAGTGGGGGAGCAGCAAGAAATGGACAAAAGAGATGAGCAATCCTTGAAAAGAGCCACTATAGTTCAGAAGTGGTGGCGTGGTAAGATAAAGAAAGTAGAAAAACAGTCTGAGAAGTTGTGGAAAGAAGTCAGAATAGAAAAAGTAGAGGAAGAACAGATGGAAGATTTGCGAAATATGAGAAGACAGGATAGACTGGCCAGTCAAAGATTAAGTGAGAGAGAAGCACAGAGAGAAAAAAGTCCCCAGGAGGGTGGACAAGAAGGAGAAGGTGTAGAAGCAAGGGAGAAGGAAGCCGACCTGAATCTTGAATAAGAAAGAGAATATTCAGCCCCGATTCCAAGAAAGATCAAGAATTTGGCTGAAGAGACCGCTCCAGAGGATGAGAACAAGACCCCCCCAGATCAAATAAACCCGCCCCGAAGCCAGTGGCACCAGCCCCGAATCACCCATACCCTAAGTGTCTTCTATAAAAGTGGTAAATTATATACTACCTTCTTATGTTATTCCCATTCCATTACAGTCAGTCAGTCAGTCACAACTGGGAGGCACGAATACTGGGAGGATATTGGGATCCGTTGGTCGATCGCAACCAAGACTGATAGGTTTTATTTTGGTAGGAGCGGTAATATCAGCAATGGTTGGTAACACGGGAGGTTCGATTGCTTGATACCCAGAATTATAGGGTAAGGGAGACGAAGATGTTGAGCAGCATTGGTTCTTATGTGAAGCAATCTGGAGGTCCGAAGAGACTCCGGATGTGAATAAATTGGTTGAGTTCCAAACTACTTTGAGAGTTTGTTCTCTCAAATGGTACATGAAGGACACTGAGCTAGGAGTACCAGGAGTTCAAGGTAAAGCGTTCACACTTGACTAGGTATGGAAAAAGTTCATAGCAGATTTTAAGCTACCTTAGCCAGAACAATAAGCTATGTCTGAGTTGAGCAGCATTGATTCTTATGTGAAGCAATCTAGAGGTTTGGAGGGACTTCGGATGTGAATAAATTGGTTGAGTTCCAGACTACTTTGAGAGGTCGTTCTCTCAAATGGTACATGAAGGACATTGATCCAGGAGTACTAGGAGTTCAAAGTAAAGCGTTCACACTTGACTAGGTATGGAAAAAGTTCATAGTAGAGTTTAAGCTACCTTAGCCAGAACAACAAGCTCTATCTGAGTTGCATGAAATTCAGCAAAGGGATGGTGAATTGACCTGAAAATACAGCCAGAAGTTTAAATATGCCATAGGGAGGTTAGCACATCCAATTCATGAGGAACATCAAAGAGAATGGCATATCCAGGGATTTCTACCTCTGACACAGATTTCGTTAACGCAACAACGGATAGCCACTTTGAGAGACACCTTGGAAAAATAAATGAAGATTGAATCCATGGAATGATATCCGGGGATCCTGAGAGTGACCAGACTCCCAGAAAATGAAAATTTGGTGCAAATTCAAGGGCAAATATCATCTCTTACAGAGAATATTCAATAATTGATGATACCCAGACTAGGACGACCGCAAGTCTGGTGTACTTGATGTTACACAAAATGACATATGGTAACCGAATGTCCATGAATGAGGGGAATGAGACCTCCTCAGAATCTGATGGGAACCTCACCAGGACCTATAGGAGTTTTACAAGTGTCAGCGAATTTACCATTCCATACCCCAACTCCATATCATGCTTTTCCAGGTAATCAAGCAGCTCCATCAGTTGAGTATTGTGATATTTGTCGAATCCATGGGCATGGGCCAAGACAGTGCCCCATTATTCATAAGTATTCAACAATACTGAATATGGTGCATTGTGAGTTGTGTGCATCTACCACACATGCTACGAATCAGTGAAGAGCATTGGACGCACTTGCGGAAAGACTGGATCGAATATCATTTAGGGTGAATGAAACCCCTTAGGGACTGGGAAGAGGTCATGAAGGTGGATTCGAAGGAGACTTTAGAGGAGGAGGAAGTGAGGGAAGAGGACCAAATAGATTCTACAATTGTCACAAGAAAGGCCACATGGCTAGATATTGTCCTCATCCGAGGCGGTCTTGGTGCTCTCACTGCAGAACCAATGGGCATGCAACTGAAGACTGCCCAGAAATAATTGTGAAATGGGAAGATCTGGTACATCAATGAGGAAATAACCTCATCAGTTCAGAGATAAAGAGAGGTATTAAAGGAAAACTACCCAACCTTAACATTGTTACTTGAGGAGGAGCAAAGACTGGCACAGATGTTGACAATCCGCCTCAAATACAGAAAACAACGCCTAAGGAGGACAAGTATGATCCTCTGAAACAGAAGTTATTCTTTAAAAATTCCATAGAATTATTTCAGAATATTCATGGCCATGAGATGCAAGAGAAACCCCTTCAGCCTATTGTTTACCCTAAGATTGTGCAAGTCCCTTCTTCGCCCCCTTCACCAAGAAACCATGTAGTCCTGATGAGACAACCTGAGCAATCACAAAACATAGTTGACCTTTGGTTTCAATTATTTTATGATATTATTGGGAATGACTAGTTGAAATAAAAGGTGTGCAATGCACTATACCTAGTTCTAGGGAATGAAGAATCTCTAGAAAGAAGAATAAGGACTAATCTTCCTGAGAAGAATACTCAAAGAGGGAAGAGAAAGAAATTATGAACTGGAAAAGAGTTTAGATTAGTAGCCCAGTTATATGATTTTGAGATTAAGGAAGTCATGCTAGATCTAGGATATATTGTTAATATACAGCCTAAAAAGACTTGGGAAGCTTTAGGAAAACCCCGGTTGACATATTCCCAAATCCAACTAAGAATGGCCTATCAATATTGTATTTTCCCAATAGGAAGACTAGAGAATGTGGAAATAGATGTTGTGGGAGTAAATATTGTAGATGATTTTGAGGTGATAGAAATCATGGGGGATAAGGACCATTATCCTGCACTACTCGATATTGATTGGGCTTATAAAAACTATGTAGTGAAATGACCTGAAGAAAGACACTATGGCATTTGACATAGACGAAATAAAAGTAGTTCAACCCTTGGATTCATATGTAGGCCCTCAATACACGGAGCCAACGGACAACAATATGGAGGGATAATACTTGGATCAGTTGTAAACTATAATAGAAGGAAGGAGAGAAGACTACATAAATCCTACTATTGATGGATCAGTAAGTTGGAGGAGCATACAATCAGCAGACGAATATTCAGAACTGGCATTCAACAGTTGGCAGCAAGGTTCATATGAAAAATTTTCAAGAAGATGTGCAACTAACAGAGAAAATAGATGGATTGGAACCAAGGTCAGAGAACACCCAATATATGATGGTACCTCGGGAATTGACACTTTTATGGTCAACACGGAAGAAAAGATAGCAGAGGATCAAAGGATCTCAGTGTTGGATTTAGCCCTCCAAGACACCGCTGCCATATGGTGGACCAATCACAAAGCCTTAGTTGGGAACTGGGAATATGTGAAACAAGCTATCCAATATAGATTTCAAGATAAGGATCAGTTGGAATCAGAGATGCATACAGATTTCCATGTTGCACAACTATTCAACAGACAGTCTGATCTTAAAGAACATATTGAACAATGTGTGAGACAGTGGAAAGTTGTGGAAACACCATCTCGCTTATGGGTTCAATTATTTCCCCATTCACTAGGTCCAATTCTGAAACCTTGGTACATGCATGAAGAAACTAGAAAACATAGCAACGACTGGTAAACGTTGGCAGGTCACTTTTGCAAGGACTTCTTGTTTACAAGTAAGTACCTTGAGCTTAAAGTAGTCCTACAAAGAATTAAAGAATTTCTTTTTAACAATATCGGTGAACAGAAATTAGACCTAGTGGTATATGAAAAGCATATCCAATAAATTCAATCTAAACTTCACCTAAACTTGGACACGAGACCTATAGAATGTTATAAGATTGAAAAGGATTTGGAAAGCCCAGATGATTTAGAAGAATTGAGAAACTTAGCCATTAAGGAAACATAAGGGAGAAGAGAAATACATAACATCATACCTAGCTAGACTGATGGTTCTTATAATTATCCATTGAAGTTACGCAAAGTCGATATAGGGACTACAGAGAAACCTAAGATAGCCATGGTGGGAGACTACTAGGATGAGAAAACTAGCCAAGAAATACATAGCTTGTTGTGAGAGTATGAGAAATTTTTACCAAAGAAATTTTCATAGATAAAATGGATTAAAGGAGATATGGGAGAGATGAAAATTGAACTAAAACCAGGATCAAATCCTGTAAGGTATAAACCATATCGCCTTAAACCCAGAGTAAAAGAGAAGGTTAAGAGGGAAATAGACAAGATGCTAGAAGATGGACTTATTTTTGTAGTGGAAGAAGCAGAATGGGTTAGCCCAATAGTCATCCAGAGCAAGAAAGGCACATAGGACATTAGGGTCTATGTAGACTACAAAAGCCTTAATTATGCCTGTGTGCATGACCCTTTCCCAACACCTTTTACTGATGAGGTGTTGGAACAAGTTGCGGGGAAAGAATCTTACTATTCACAGATGGATTTTCAGGGTATCAGCAAGTAAGGATTGTTGAAGAAGACAAAAATAAGACCACATTCATAACATAATGGGGGTCATTTGCATACAACGTGATGCCATTAGGCTTAAAGAATGCCCCTGCAGGATAGTAATAACAACTTTCCGAGAATTTATCCACAAGTTTATAGAAGTTTATATGGATGATTGGAATGATCCATCACGTGTTCTTAAACTATTAGATGGGATCAAGGTGATCAGATAGGCTAAAAGGTAACCATGTCGAGGCTATGAACGCCTCCTGGAAGCAGTGGCCCTGCCTGTGGTATTGAAGTCCTTTTCTTAAAACTGTCATGACCCATTGGTGAAACAATAGTTCAGATTTTAATTCTTGACAAGATATTTCCCCTCAATTCATGAACTATGGTAACATCAATCTATATATGTCTGCAAAGCTAATATAAATACTATATATACCAAACAGGGGATTTTCTTAAGGAAATTTGACGATGTGACAGCTTGGTACCTCTTGTTAACACATAAGATTGTATTATAATTTGAGATAATTTCCCAAAATACAATTGTTATAGGAGGGTTCCTGTACTTTTGGACAACTTGACTTCAAGTCAGTTTTTCAAGGGTTTTGAGAAGGCGTTTCCAGTACTTGGTGATTCCATTGTGTAGCAGACATCATAAGCTTTCCAACCATATCCCTTCAAAGACCACACTATGTTTCTGCTAAGATCATCTTGTGCTTCTACAATTTTTGAGTGACTAACTTAAAACTTGTATTATGAACAAATGAGAAGGTATTTTTGAAAACTGGAGGAGGTTTTTGTTCATCACATACCAAATAACAAAGACCTCTCTCAGTTTTGAAAAAAGTGTTATGGTTGGAGATATATTAGACACATAAAAGGAACTACAGAATCACCTAGCCAGACACACAAAGGGCACTACAGAATCACCTAGCCAGCCACACAAAGGGCACTACGGAATGTGTAGAACTATTTTATAGCGGCGCTACGAAATTTTCTGTAACGGTTACTATTTGGATATTCACCTTGTTGGGAGGTTTCCACTTGTCAAGGAAGGTTTGAATGGTCTCCTAAGATTTTTTTGGACATGAGAGACATGTGTTCCATCTCCATACAATCAGGATAACCTGTTTCAAAAGGCATTTATCATCATAGACAAAATCCCCAAAAATAGGAATTTGTTAGGCTTTTGTTGGAATCTTTTGTAACAAGACTCCTAAATGGAGGAGGATCCTATGTAACTCATTGGTTTCGACCTTCTTAGAGTAGATAGAGATTATTCACTATAAATAAAAAGGTTTTTGATGAGAAAAGGGTTGGATTCATGAGCCAAGAGAGGAGAGATCTGGAGGAGCAGTTTTAGTTGCTCATTTGTAAGCCTAAGGGCATGTTTGTAATGACATTTTCTGCCATTAAATATTCGTGAGAGATGTTATCAGATTGTCTTCTTTGTTTTACCAATTCTTTGTTATCTTTTTGCTTGAACATATTGCAGGTTTTGAGGATCATAATTGCCATTGATTGATGGATTCATGAACAATAGAGGATCTGTTGTAGCTTTCCCATTAAATCATTATTCATTGTTTAAGCAAATATTTATCTATTGCAGAAAGGATCTCTATATAATGGATGTTCTTCCTTTTGTCATATTCGCCATGCTTCTAGTCATCATTATATATCACTTTGTCTGATATACAGTTTGATTGCCTTTGATTTGTAGGATGTTATGACTCCATGCCCAATGGAATGCCTCTATAGACATTTTGTTGCCCTCTCCCTTTATTTCCTAGTCTTGTTGATCCACCTACTCAAACCATTTAATCCATTTATATTTTGATGGGTATTGGGATTTCACTTACAGCAATCTAAGTGTGACTCTCAGTGCTAACATTAATGGCGCCATTGCCAGGGAATGAAGTGTGAAGCTAGCTTCCCTGGGAGAACAACATAGATCCAAATCTTAATGGTAGACAAGAGAGGGATATAGAAAATTGACTGTAATCATCTACCTGACGACTCGATAATTAAAGACTCCACTGGGGAGGATCCTATTGATAGAAAGATGACCATAAGAAAGGGGATGACCAGGTATCAGCTTATCAGCTTTCTTCATGAACTTTTGTTGATCTTTATTAGCTCATTTTTTCTTTTCACTTCACATATAAAGAGGATCATCTTGTGCTTTGTTTATTCGGATGAGCATCAACCTTATTTTATATATCCATCCTTGATAGAAGAAAATTTGCAGCCTGCTTGTGTTGTTGAGGTTGGTATTGAAACTTCATTTCATCCTATTGATAAGAACAAGGTTTATATCTCTATCCCTCTCGAACATACTCAGCCTCGTGAACATGAGAATGACAAAAGTGATTCAAATCCTTCTCAGATCTCATTATCTTCAGTTATTATTGAGCTTTTCCATCATCTTGTTAATCCTCATGTTCATCCCACTGCTTTTCAAACTAGAATCAGGATAAAGATGTTCAATCCTTTAAAGTTTCCATATATCCTTCATCCTTATCCTCTTGATTTCCTTGAGTACCTTCCTCATTTTTCTGGAGAGGATCATGTCACAGCTGAGAGGCATTTGGGGGCCTTTGAAAATTTTGTTGATCAGTTTGAGATAGTTCATGATGATTTTACTATGAGATTGTTCTCCAAATCCTTGTTTAGAAATGTTGCAGTAGGGTTTAAGAGTTTGAGATCCGATTCCATCGGTTCTTGGATCGAATTGTCCAATACTTTTCTAAAGCATTGGGGTGAGAACAAGTCTCTTGATTTCTACCTCACTAATTTGTATGCCTTGAGGAGAGAGGAAGATGAAGTCTTTTATGTCTTCAATAGAAGGTTCTACAGCATTTATCATGACATGCCATTGGAGATCCATCCTACAGAGACTGTTTCCACGGTATAGTACATTATGGCTCATCATTTAGAGCTTGTCCTTCTCCTGTTAGAAATGAAGTCTTCATCCTTAGCATGCTTATTTGAAGATGCCCAAGAAATTGAGGAGAACATTCGTGCTTCCAAGAGAGTTTGAGATTCATCTTATCCCTAAAATCTACATGCACATGAGCAAGCGAATTGACAGTATGTTTCAGTTTTTGAGCATGAAGGCGGCGAGTATGAAGCAGATTTGGAACAACAACAAGGATGTAAGTATATTTCAGATTCGGATCAGAATTCTTCAGTGTTGGCAGATATTTCTATAGATAGGTATGCATGGCAAGTTGACGATCAATTTTCAAACCATTTTGATCATGAGGTAATTGATGATTACATAGGTAATTACATGTTTCTATATGATAATGATCAGTATGCTTTAAACCAGCTTTTATCATCATCTTGTGATCATCATTCTGAAGAGAAATTTGTTGCTACCAATGATCAAAATTTGATCACAAGAAGACTAGAGGGTTATCAGTTTTCAAGCAAAAATGTAGTCATGGATGAACAGTTGTTTTCTGTCGATCAACATTTTTTTTATCTTGGTTTCAAGGATCCATTTGCAGCCTTATTGGGGTATTATTTTTCATCTTATCAGAACATTTTAGATTACATTTAGTCACCAGCACTTCCAGGTGAGTTTTGTTTCCTGAAGGGATTTTTATTACTGTTGTTATATTTCAGGCATTACCTTTTGATCAGTGGTATGGAAAAGATCATTTCAGTTTTGAAACTAATTGAATGGTTGTTATGGAATTCTATCTTTACTTGACCAAGTTGCAGATCCGGTTATAGGTAAGGTATCATAGGAAATAAGCTCACTTTCTGAGAATTTACTTTCCTTCAGTTTGCAGCAGATATATCAGTTAGATTTCTTGAATAAGTGGTAGTTTTTTACAGTGTTCAGAGATTGGTTGCACAGTTGACTCCATAGACCAATGGATAAGGCAACTGGAACTGTATGTTCTTGGCATCTCACAGCGAGCATGCCATCCCCTATGGAGCCAGATGTTAACACATAATATTTTATTATAATTTGAGATAATTTCCCAAAATACAATTTTTATAGGAGGGTTCCTGTACTTTTGGACAGCTTGACTTCAAGTAAGTTTTTCATTGGCTTTGAGAAGGCGTTTGCAGTACTTGGTGATTCCATTATGTAATAGACATCATAATATTTCCAACCATATCTCTTGCAGCCCAAAAATCCTCTGGGAAGGCCTCCAAACACCCTCTTTAATACCACACTACGTTTCTGCTGAGAGCACGATGCGCTTCTGCAATTTTTGAGTGACTTACTTAAAAATTGGATTATGAACAAATGAGAAGGTATTTTTGAAAAATGGAGGAGGTTTTTGTTCATCACATACCAAATAACAAAAACATCTCTTAGTTTTGTAAAACGTGTAATGGTTAGAGAGATATTAGACACGGAAAAGGCACTACGGAATCACCTAGCCAGACACACAAAGGGTGCTACGGAATCACCTAGCTAGACACACAAAGGGTGCTATGGAATGTGCAAAATTGTTTTACAGCGATGCTACATAATTTCCTGTAATAGTTATTGTTTGGATATTCTCCTTGTTGGGAAATTTCCACGTATCAAGGAAGGTTCGAATGGTCTCCTAGGAGTTTGTTGGACATGAGAGACATGTGTTCCATTTCCAGATCAATCAGGATGACCTATTTCAAAAGGCATTTATCATCATAGACAAAATCCCAAAAAAATAGGAATTTGTTAGGATTTTGTTGGAATCTTTTGTAACAAGACTCCTAAATGGAGGAGGATCCTATGTAACTCCTTGGTTTCAACCTCCTTAGGGTAGATAGAGATTATTCACTATAAATAAAAGGGGTTTTTATGAGAAAAGTGTTGGATTCATGAGCCAAGAGAGGAGAGAGATGGAGGAGCAGTTTTAGTTGCTCATTTGTAAGCCTGAGGACTTGTTTGTAATGACATTTTATGCCATTAAAGATTCATGGGAGCTGTTATTAGATTGTCTTATTTGTTTTCCCACTTCTTTGTTATCTTCTTGCTTGA
Source organism: Picea engelmannii (assembly GCA_009831015.1). Classification (NCBI taxonomy): domain Eukaryota; kingdom Viridiplantae; phylum Streptophyta; class Pinopsida; order Pinales; family Pinaceae; genus Picea; species Picea engelmannii. The sequence goes on along the minus strand of ML826314.1, from coordinate 833 downwards.
ACATATTGTAGTTTTTAAGGATCATAGCTTCCATTGATTGATGGATTCATGAACAACAGAGGATCTGTTGTAGCTTTCCCATTAAATCATTGTTCATTGTTTAAGAAAATATTTATCTGTTGCAGAAAGGATCTCTGTATAATGGATGTTCTTCCTTTTGTCATATTCACCATGCTTCTACCCATCATTATATATCTCTTTGTCTGATATACATTGCGATTGTCTTTGATTCGTAGGATGTTATGACTCCATGCCCAATGGAATGCCTCTGCAGACATTTTGTTGCCCTCTCCCTTTCTTTTATAGTCTTGTTGATCCACCTACTCAAACTATTTAATCCATTTATATTATGATGGGTATTGGGCTTGCACTTACAGCAGTCTAAGTATGACTCTCAGTGCTAACACCTCTTACTATAATTCCTCATAATGATATGTTTTGAATCAATGCAGAGATAACTGCTTCGCCCAATGAGTCATCATTTGTTGGTTGCCCGCAACAACCCCCTTCTTTTTCTTTAATCAAAATCTAGGGTCCCTCTAAATTTTACTTGGATTTTTCTTTTGTTTCTCTTTGACTTGATTGGATTGGTATTGGTTTGCTTTGTTTCAAGGTTGGTTTGAGATTATGTTATTTTCTTTTGTTTGGTTTGAATTTCATGAAATTCAAATGCCATTTTGTTTTGCTTTCTACAGAGTTTTGATGTTGATGGACGAGCTTCATAATTTGGGAGTTTGTTATTACCTCTTCCTTATTGAATTTATCTTCTATGAGGATGGCTTGGTTGAAGACATTGATTAATAACAATGATTTTACAGGAAGAAAGCTTATTG
>ML826313.1:105758-122218 GCA_009831015.1 Picea engelmannii | reverse complement strand
AATATACAAGTGCATACCTTTGAAATTTGTAGTATTGTTCAACTTGTCTTCTAATCTGAAACTAGACACTATCTTAACAAAAAGAGGTTAGAAACTGAATAAAAAAGGTTCAATGATTAGAACAAGCTAGAAACCCTAAAATTTCAACTTTGACCACAAAAACCCATTTTGACTAGTCAACCTTTGACTTTGACTTTGACTTTGACCAGTCAAACTTTGACTATGACCCAAAAACTCAAACTTGACGTTTTTTCTGGCTGAGAGCACGAGAGGGTGCGCTAGGCTAGGTTGCACTAGAATACCCAAAAATTAGGTCCAATGCTTCACTGAAAGTTCCCAAGAAATTAGGTTTAGGGTTTGCTATAGTTGCAAAATTAGAAACCCTAGTTTCAACTGCAATTGGTGCTACAATGAGCTTGACAATGAAATCCTGATCTGCTTTCCAACGGTTAGACTGTTCTGAAGGTAGTGAGGGCCCATAACCTATTAGAATAATGTTGATGTGATCGTTTAACCATAGACAATGCTACACCATTGTCACCCAACCATAGGAACAAAGCCACCCTCGAGCACCTTAACCTTTGACAGAAAGAATGATTCCAGGAAGCCACACCATAACCAAAAAATAACCAAGAGAGAACACCTTATCCAAGGCCAACACACAAGAAAAAAGTACTAGAAATACTAAACAAGAGAAAACCGTGCAATTGCAGCTGTTGCTGCTCCTCCTCCAAACTTGTGCATTGTTTATGGGTGACCGAGAGTGTGTGAATCAGTGAACAAATGAGCCAATAAGTCCTCTATTTATAGTGGATTTATCACATGTCTGGGTCGAATTGTCTTCTTGGAGGATAATATATTAATATTATATATTCTGCTGAGCCGACATGTCTTCTAGGGTTTTCACACATTTGTTTAGGGATTCTCTTGCTTCCGAAATATTCTATTCTATTCAAAGGTTACATATGGAGATTAATACCTCTCGCAACTACCATAATATCGATACCCATCTCTTCCTGCTACCGGGGAACACATCAATTCTCACTACTAGAGAAATCTATCTGGACCACTCCAAGTTTGTCTCTGACAGAGGCTTGGTCAACATATTTTCTACCTGTTCGTTGGTAGCAATATACTGAAGCTTCACTTCTCCCTTCTGGACCATTTCTCAGATATAATGGTACTTGATATCGATATGCTTGGACCTGTCATGACACACTGGGTTCTCTGACAACTTTATGCAATTTTGGTTGTCACAAAAGATATAGGTCACCTCCAACTTGAGATCAAACAATCCTATAATTAGCTTCCGAAGCCACACTGCTTTGCCATAAGCTGAACATGCTGCCACATACTCTTGGTAAAGCCCAAGCTCATCAGGAAACGATCTGATTTGGCATATCATGCCCTGGGTGCCTGCTTAGGCCCGTATAAATCCTTCTTCAATCTATGGACATGAGACTCCTCTTTACGTAACTTATCACTTCTCTATGTATACTTCTTCTGACTTCTAAAGCAAGTGTCTTGTCATAGTATTCTCCCTCTCGCTGGGATAATTATTTAGATACAAATTAGGCTTTGTACATCTCTATGTTGCCATCAACAACATGTTTGATCTTGTAGATCAATTTGGAAGTCACCACTGACTTCCCTTCTGGTCTCAAGGCAAAAGATCCATATTCCAATCCTTTTGACTGGCTTCCTCTTGTGTCACCGAAACTAGGGAATCTTCCGAGGAGGTCTCATATCTCCTCGAATCCTATGAAGCTTTGATATAGCCTCCTCAACTCATGGCACATGTCTGTCAATGTTGGAAGATGTCTCTCTCTCCCATCTGAATATGAGGAATACTTTCTGAATGGAAGTCTTTAATCCACCGACTCTTGCTGAGATCAGGCTCACTCCAAGTCTCTATAATCTCCGTAGCCATCTACTCCCTCTATATGTAATGATTTCCTCTGAAGTTTCCTATGAATGTTCCTAGGAAGGCTGCTCTTCCTTACTAGATCGTGAGGGATGACTCCCTTTGAACTCTAGCTCCTTCTGGGATGGTGCTTGGTGGGGTCGTCTGTCTCACCAATGGTGGACTTATCTACTTCTCATTGTATGGCTCGTCAATGCTATATTTCTTTGCATCCTGCAAAGTGTCACGGGACCATGCTGGTCTCTTCCTAGTAACTGTAATGATTCTGGGTAGGCCCTTTTGGCTCTACTAACTCTTCCTGATGATCTGAAGAGTGATCAATTGCACTAGAGGTATTTTTTCGATCATCTTTTGGAGCCTTCTACTCCTTACAATCAATCTCCATATGAGATACTCTGTATCTCGCAAACGTACCCCTCTTCGTCTTCTTCTTCTTTGGTACATGGATGTATACGGTCATGTATACAACTTATCTGGATAATCTACTCCATGTATCAAACTAGTGACCATCTAATATGTTGTCTCCTGCAACCGTCACTATTGCTTCCCTCTGAGTTATCGCCCGTGACCTTCCCGGAACAAGGAGAACAAAGGGGAAAATAGTGGACAAGAATAATAATCTTATAATAAAAACAAGAATGAGAACAATAAACACAATAGCTCCTTCTCAGAGCTATTGCTTGTGACTTGCCTGGAACAAGAACCAAAATAAAAATACAATAATAAGAAATAAGAACAACACTCTTCTAGTGTTGTGATCAATCATTCTTCCATGGTAACCTCCATGGAATATATAAAATAACATGCCCGAGAGAATACAAAGTATAATAGCATTTTCATCAAGAATAAAAGACAATCTCATGGTAATCATCATATTATTACCAAGGTGACCTGCCTGGAAGCAAAACAAGAAGTATCTCCTAGAGGAGATGTTAGTTCATCTTGCAAACAAGTACAATACGCATTTATATCAATAATACTTACATGTTGCCAAGTATTCATTGTATCTAGCAGTGATAGAACCTTTCAAGGATTATTGTCACAACTAGTAATGTAGCAATTTTCAAACTTGATGTGTGAAAATTGGAAACTTATTAATTTAATCAATAAAACCTAGAACTTGGAGTCTTATCTTTAAGAACAAGTGTTGTTGCTTTTCTTTTGAGTCTCCTTCACTCAAGATGAAAACTATTCTCTTCAACTTGTCCCCTGTACTAAGACAATATGCTTTCTTGATATAAATCTTAGTTAGAGAATATAATGAAAATAAACTCTAAAATCTCAACCTTAATCAATCTAATACTTTGACTAAAGTTAGTTTCTAACTTTAACTTTGAACAGAGGTTAGTATGATAATCATAACTTCAATAGATCAAAATAAAACTAAATGTTCATAAGATCACAATAATTCCATAACAACTAAAGGCATATGAAAACAATCAAACCTGGAGTGCATTGTTCATTTGAATGTGTTGGATCTGAGACCCCTCTGGATCTACGATTGTTGCTTGGACTAGAGATCCCTTCTCCTTTAATCACACTCAAAATAGTGATATAGTTTAAACATATATAAGTACATACCTCCAACAATATCAACAGGTAGTGGTACCATCCAGCAACAACGACAATCAATGAAGAACCTTAAAACTTAAAAGGTGCTCCAAGTTGTAATATAAGGGTAGCGAGATATGCGCTAGGGTAAGGTGCACTAGAAAAACCAAAAATTAGTCCCAACACTTCACAAAAACTTTCACTGCAACTGGTATTGCAACTGGTGCTGCAACTGGCACTATAACTGGTGCTGCAACTGGCACTGGAACTAGTGCGAAAAATGGGATGAAACAACTGGAATGAAGGAACCAACACGAAGGAACTAGCACGAATGAACTGACACTGCAATTGCAACTAGCACTGTAGACCTAGGGTTTTATGAGGAAACCCTAATTTCTCAACTTCATAAATTTGCAGATCTAATACGGGGAAGAGATGTTCCCTACTTAGGTGACCTTCTTAGTGAGTTCAGTAAGTGCTCAATGAGCTTGACAATGGGGAAACTAAGGATATTCCTTCCAGCGGTTATACTATTTACGAATGAAACCAACTCTGATACCATGTTAAAATTTTGGTATGCTCGTTTAGCCATAGACAATGTCACATCATTGTCACCCAACCATAGGAATTTACATATGCCACCCCGAGCACACTAACCTTTAATTCGAATAATTATGGCAAGCCTACTCCATAACCAATAGATAAACCCTAGCTGCTAACTACAACAACAACTCAAGACAAGTAGAGCACTCCTTCTCCAATGGTAGCGCACAAGAGAGAGAGAGTCTCCATATCCATAAAACAAGTACCATACACAACTATAACAATTGCAGTTGTACTACTCTCTCAAAATTGCACCATACTTAGAAAGAATATCACCAAGAGTATCACCAAGAGAATCACTTGATAACGCTAGAGAGAGACCAAGAACAAGAGATGACCATACACCCTTATTCCTTCTTGCAGTTGCAGTTGTAGCTGCAACTGCAAATTTCCACAAGACTTGCGCTCTAACTGGGTAAGCAAATGAGCTAAAATGTCCTCTATATATATTAATCCGTCCAGTGATTTTCTTGGTTGGGTCGACCTGACTTTCTGGCAATTATATTTTCTGTTTATCTTTTTCCTGTGGAGCCGACTTGTCTTTCTGGAAGATAATATTCTAATATTATTTATTTTGCTAGGTCAACTTGTCTTCTAGGGTTTCCACACCTCTATTTAATGGTTCACTTGCTTATGAAATATTATATTCTAAGTCATAGGTTACACGTGGAGGTTAATACCTCTCATAGTTACCAAAACATCAACATATCACACATCACATAACCCAATTAGGATCCTTACATATGCACATCTTTCATTCTGATATATTTTGCACAATTGTGTAGAAGAGAACTGCTAATATTGTTATTTAGATACCGTTATTTATTTTTTGCTTAGTGTTCTATCCCCTTTAGCTAACATTTTTGATTTAGGTTTTTTGCTTTAGTACCAAGTCAAATTATATAGAATTATCCATTGACACACCTACAACAACTCACTTAGACCTTATGCCACCTTTGACCCACACTTGTCTTCCTTGAGTACTCGATTAGGACCTTGTTTCACATCACTCATTTTAGCCCCACATTATGGTTCCATATGTGCCTTGCACGTAAACCAATCATTTTTTTTTCTCTTAATTACAATATTTCACATCTCCCTATGGAACAAGAGAACCCCATTGTTGTTGTGCACGATCATTTCCTATCTAAAGAAGTCATCACCAAGGAAGACAGTTCATCATCAAATGAAGATGAAGACAACAACAATGATATAGAGAGAATATTTTTTTATGGCAGTATAAGAGTCCGACAAAGAAGGCTCCAAAGAAGAATGCGAAGAGGCAGAAGCCGATCACAGAGAAGAATTGATCAGTTCCATAGAATCTCCAAGGATTGAAAAAATGAAAAACAAGTCACTCCAGGCAGAACTAAAGAAGAAAGAAGGATCTCAGAACTCCAACTCCAAATAAGTCGAACAAACGATCACAAAGCTAAAAATCCAGCTAGAAGAAGACAAAATAATTGAAGAATCACTCAGAGGACAATTAGATGAAAATGATAGGATCATTGAAGGCTTAGAAGTAGAGATAGTCACTTTAAAAAAATATCTTTAGAAGAAGGACATGCATAAAAAAAACACCAGGATATTGGATGATATCATTAACATTCAAATACCTTACTATGATAGATTTGGATTAGGATACAACCAGATGCAGACAGAGAAAGATTCAAGCTCCAAAACGATAGAGCAAGAAACAAAACCAAGAAGCTATGCAGAAGCCATCAAAGGTCCCCCTAAGAAAGAAGAAGACAAGAAGATTCAAGAAGAATATTATAGAGACATTGCACTACCTAGAAGATTCAGAAGTCAGTATCAACAATAGCCAGCTATAGAAAGACCTCAAGAAGAAGAAGGATTCAAAAGAGCAACACCATTAAGAAAATCTTCCACTCCCAGGTATCAAACTATTTTTATTGGTTTATGTTATTCATGTAATAATTTTTAGCACAAAGCTATGAATTGTAGAGACAATACCAAGAACAAAAGCAACTATGAAGGCTATACAAGAAAAAATTATCCAAGAAGATCTTATGAATCTCAAAATAGAAACTACAACAGATTTGGATCATTGAGTGATGAGGTAGAATGCTACAAGTGCAACAAATTTGGACATACAACTAAAGATTGCAGACTCACTATTCCTTCAAGGGAACCAAAGCAGAATATCACCAGTCATAAGCAGGAACCACAAAGGATATGGATAAGAAAGCATGATCAATTCAACACTGAAGAATGCACTCTACAAGCTCAACACAAGAAACATGGATGGTATGTTGACAGTGGATTCTCAAAGCATATGACAGGTGATAAAGACATGTTTCTGACATTGAAGAAGTAAATATATGGATTATTTTCATTTGGGAATGCCAACTCAACCAAAATTATTGGAAGAGGCGCAATCAAACTCAGAAGTATTCCACAACAAAACCACTAGAGATTGTCCATACTGATTTAGTTGGACCAACAAGAATGAAGGGATTGAAATAAGAAAAATACTTCATGTTACTGGTTGATGACTACAGAAGAATGATTGTAGTTTGTTTTCTCAAGAAGAAGTCAGAGGCATTTGAAAACTTCAAGACATACAAAGAGATGGTTGAAATGGAGACAGATTTGAAAATCAAGTGCTTGAGATTAGACAATGGAGGAGAAATTACATCAAAGGAGTTTATGGAATTCTTCAATGAGCATAAGATAAAGAGATAATTCTCAATAGCCATGACACTTAAGAAAAATGGAGTTGTTGAAAGGAAGAAAAAAATAGTACAAGAAATGGCCAGAACCATGTTAATGGATTCCAAGTTGACATACATCTTTTGGGTACAAGCAATGCATACAACAATTCACATTCAGAATGAAGGGATGCTTAGAAATAAAATTGATAAGATTCCATACGAGCTATGGAAATGAAGACCAACAAATGTGAAGCACTTCAAACTATTCAGAAGAAAATGCTACATCAAAAGAGAAGATGACAAAATTGGAAAATTTGATTCTCGAGTTGATAAAGACATTCTGATTGGGTACTCAAGCAAAATTAAAGCATACAAATGCTTCAATATAAGACTCAAAATAATAGTAGAAAGCATCAATGTGATGATTGATGAGATAGGTGGAAGAAAGATAAAAGAAAGAAGCAAAGATTTAGTGGAACATGATCATGAAGAAGATTTTAAAGAAGAAGAAGTAGATGAAGAATTAGATGAAGAATAATAGCAGCCAGAAGTAGAGCAAGAACAATAGGATATTCAGGTACCTCCAAAGACATATAGCAGATGAGTGCAGAAAAATCATCCATTAGAACAGACAATTGGAAATAAAGACACAGGATTTGAAACCAGAAGAAGAATCCATTCACCAGAAAAACAACACCTAGCACTACTATCTACTATTGAGTTGAGAAGTTTTGAAGAATCCAACAAGGATGAACACTTGATCAAATCTATGGATGAAGAATTAGATCAAATAGAGAAGAATGACACATGAGAACTAGTTCCAAGGCCGAAGAACAAGAACATCAATTGGTATCAGAGTGGGTCCTTCAAGAAATCAGTTTAACCACTGGAAGGAAGATCATGGATTACACTGAGAATGAATCACCAATGTTCAATGGTCATAATGATTTGGACTATGAGATATGCAGTAGAAGAACAAAAGTATTTTTACAGGCACATGGATATGATGTTTGAAAATTAGTTATTACATGATACACTGGTACAAAGAAACCAAAGACTGCAACCAAGAAGGAATTGAAAAGAAACAACAAAATATAAAAGGATTACCTGATCTAGTAAGAGAGAAAGTGGGAAAATGTTCATCAACCAAAGAACTTTGGGATAAACTACATAATCTCTTATCACAGAGTCAGATCCTATTAAAGAAAGTGTAGGTACAGAACAAGAAGAAATATGCTTCTCATATCAGGTAGATTCAGAAGAAGAAGATTGTGAAGAAGACATAGTAGACCTTGAAGCATAATTAATTAGTGCCTTAGATGAATTGACAAAAGAAAGGAAGAAAACTAAGTATCTTAGGGAACAATTAGTCAAGAAGAATTCTCAAGAAAGTTTTGAAAATTCCCAACAGGCTATTGTAAATCTAAAATCTCAGTTGGAAGAAGCCAAAATGAATGAAGAAACATACATAAGTTAGATGGGAGAGAAGAATTGTTTGGAAGCCGAAATAGAAACACTAATAATTGAAGCAATAGAAGAGAAGCAGTATTTGGAAACCTTCCTTACTGGGAAGCATTGGTGCTCCATATCACACTTGTATTCCTTGAGTAATAAATTAGGACCTTGCTTCACATCACTCACTTTAGCCCCACATTATGGTTCCATATGTGCCTTGCATGTCAACCAATCATTTTTTCCCCTTAATTACCATATTTCACATCTCCCTATGGAACAAGAGAACCCCATTATTGTTGTGCACAATCATTTCCTATCTAAAGAAGTTATACTTTCTTGAGATAAGAGGACATTAAGATGTCATAGAGAGGGTCTCTTACTACGAAATTGGAAGAGTTACAAGGGGTTATGGTATAGCTTTTGGGGTTGATCCATGAATCTCTTTTTAGTCCTAATTAATTCTGTGGGGATTTTGGTGAGGTTTCAATATGGTTGACATTTAAAATTTGCAATGGGTATAATAATTTCTATCGAGGAAACTTTGTTGGAATCCATCCAAAACCTTATCTTGATATTGAAGGATTACCCAAAATATTGTTATATAAAATGCTTCCACCATATCCATTGCAATTTTGGCTTTCGACACGATCAAAGACATGTTCCAATACATAGTCGTTGCTTGCTTGTATATACAAAATTTATGAGGGCTTAGGATCATGACATTATAGATATTTATGCTCAATTTGTTTATTCTCTTGATAACAATGCATCATGAGAATTGTTGTTTTTATGGTGAAATATCTTGCTTGTATATACAACATTTATGAGGGCTTAGGATCTTGACATTATAAATATTAATGCTTGAGAGAAGAGGACATTAAGATGTCACAGAGAGGGTCTCTTACTATGAGATTGTAAGAGTTACAAGGGGTTATGCTATAGCTTTTGGGGTTGATCCATGAATCTCTTTTTAGTCCTAATTGATTCCGTGGGGCTTTTGGGGAGGTTTCAATATGGTTGACATTTGAAAATTGCAATGGGTATAATAATTTCTATCGAGGAAACTTTGTTGGCATCCATCCAAAACCTTATCTTAACATTGAAGGATTACCCAAAATATTGTTATCTAAAATGATTTCACCATATCCATTGCAATTTTGGCTTTCAACACAATCAAAGAAATGTTCCAATACATAGTCGTTGCTTACTTGTATATACAACATTTATGAGGGCTTAGGATCATGACATTATAGATATTGATGCTCAATTTATTTATTCTCTTGATAAAAGTGCATCATGAGAATTGTTGTTTTTATGGTGAAATATCTTAATTGTATATACAACATTTATGAGGGCTTAGGATCATGACATTATAGATATTGATGCTCAATTTATTTATTCTTTTGATAAAAGTGAATCATGAGAATTGTTGTTTTAATGGTGAAATCTTAATTGATACCAATGGAATTACTTGTTTAATTTACCAATTCCATTTTCAACGTTTACATTGTCTTGCTAGTTAATTATTACAAACTAGATGTTAAATGGACATAAAATGGTTCCAAGATACCGTTCTAGCTGCGATCTTGTTGACATTGTATGGTTGTTCTCAATCCTTTTGATTTCTAGTTTCTTCATACTAAAATCATAATTAGATCTTTCTAGCCTATGTGAAGTGGGACAAACCTTTTTGTAGCGTGCATTATCTTGTATCTATGGTTACATTCTTATAATGGATAACACAAAAACATCAAAGGATTATATATTTGGTGATGGGCCATTACAAGTGTTTTGGATGAATATGGAATATCTATTTGTGAAAATGTCGGTCTCATTGGGGATGTTACACACATATACACATAAGGTGTCATGTCTCTCAATGTTCCATCCATAAAGGATATTGGTGTTGGAGAAGGCACAAAAGTTCGTATCAAGTCTCTTTCATGAGATAATGAATTTGGACTTGTTTTTAATCTCTTTATGCAAATTTCAGTTTATGAATACAAAGAAGCTTGTTTTGACCATAGCCAAAATAGCCTGGTAAGCTATTTTCATGGGTATGATTAGGCTTGGATTAGAGGGTCTTGGGAGCCTATGGTTGGCATATTCAGAGTATTTGTGATATGACCAAAGGATTCTTCATGTTTAGGTTCAAGGAGGCCTCAAGTTGTATATCTTAAATGTAGCTCATGCCTTAGGTTTGTTGGAATATGCTAGTTGTCTTTTTCTCATTGCATTGATAAATGTTCAACAATTTTTTTTTTGTTGAGCTTCATTCTATAGTATGGGTAGAAATGTCCAGGTTTCCATCGCAATTGTAGTGTTTCATTGAAAGGGTAGTGCAACCCTTTGATAAATTTGTTGCCATGAAGCCACATGGAGCCCATGGGACAAATATGCGCACAAACCTTTGGACATGACAAAGATCCCTGGATCTCCTCACAAACTCCCAAATAATTTCAAAGAGTGGCTCCCCATATTTTCAAGAGAATATCTCATTACAATTGAAGATCACTTAGACTTCTTCCTCTGTGATTTGGAACCTTATGACCAACATGAAGATATCCTAATGAGACTCTTCTCTTACACTTTTGTCGGAAAGGCCAAGGAATGATATGCTAGTATTCTCCCAGGAACAATCACGAATTGGGGCCTCTTTCAAGAATGTTTTACCAAAATATTTGGAAAGAACAAAGATTACCTGTCACTTTACGATCAACTGTACAACTACAAGATAAATTCAAGGGAAAGTATAATGGATTTAAATGATAGATTCAACACCCTCGTAAGGAGTTCCCCCCAGGATTTAAAACCTTCCCAAGATACTATTCTCATGTCTTACATATCAACCATGAAGGACCCATATGGGGTTTTGATTGGGAGATTCCCTACAACTTTGTTTGAAGCTCAAGAAAGAGCATGTGAGATAGAAGAAAACATAACCTCCTCTCTCATGCAAGAGGAGGACTATCCCGAAGAGACCTTTCAGATTAATCTGATTTATGAATTTTTTTTACTAAACCTTCCCCTCGATATCAGGACATACCTACAAAAGGAAGGAGAGGAGGCTGCTAAAATGGTATCTCATCGCATGATGAGTCTATTGGGAAATGAAAGGGAGGTAAATCCAAGAAGTACACCTCGCCCAACAAATGAGATTTTGAAGGTTGAAAGGAAACACGAAGCAAAGAAGGTTGAAGAAGAGTTTTTGTAACATATTCGAAGTCTTGATAGAGCCTCACACATAAAAAGAAGCTGGTATCATCAAAGCTGAGGAGAAATCTCTTTCCCAAAGAAAGACCAAAAGAAAAGGTGTTGTGGATCATGTCAATATAACCCACCAGGTTCTAAAAGAAGGAATTGACAACACCTTCATTTTGGAAAAATCCCTTTTCCTTGATGAGGAAAAGAAGGAAGTATATTCAGGCTTAGATTTCAATGGTGCACACTCAAGCACAAGCTTGGGTGCAAGGATTGTCTTAATATCACTAGACAACAACACTACCCTTTTCTTGTACATGCTTGAGCTCAACTGTACACACAACATCATCGAGTATGAATTTCTTATCCTATGCATTAATATTTCCATTGATATGAACATCAAGACCCTGGATGTGAGAAGGGACTTTGACTTAATTGTTTCACAAGTTAACAAGAAATTCACTGTAAAAACCCAAGGTTGAAACAATACATGGATGTCACGTGGGATGCCATAAAGAAATTTGACAAATTTTCTATTGAATCCATCCCTAGGGAAGAGAATCATTTGGCAGAAAACCTTGTTGTTTCTGCTTCCACCTTTCAACTTTTCAAAGAAATTGGTCTCTATAAGGTGGAAGTAAATTACATTCCCCCTCTACCCGACAACTTAGAACATTGGCTAGTTTTTGATAGCAAAAGCCAAATTCTTCGTTTTCTCCAAATTGAAGGTGAATTCTCAAAGGCCCTGATAAATCTATTGGTGGAAAAGGTGAATATTGAGATCATTGATATAGCTAATGGACCCTTACCCAAAGGTATCGTGCCCTTAGAGAACCTTTTTGATCAGAATGACATGTATAAGTGGAAGACATCGAACAAAATCAATGACGAGATCATTGAATTCAACATTGGAACTGAGGATTCCCCAAAGATGATCAAGTTTGGGAAAGGAATGATGTTTGATGAAAGGGAGAAGCTGATTTCCCTTATAAGATAATTTAAGTATGTCTTCTCTTGGTATTATGAATATTTGAAGGATGATCATGAAGACGTCATACAACACACCATTCCCCTTATAGATGTCACGAAACCCTTCAGACAGAAGTTCAGGCAGATGAACCCAAAGGTTTCCCCACATGTGCAAAAGGAGTTACAAAAGATGGTTTAGGAAGGAATAATTGAGCCTATCAAATACTCTTCGTGGGTGTTTAATCCAGTCATTGTAAGGAAAAATAACAATGATATTAGGATATGTGTAGATTTCAGAAATTTAAACTAGGATTCACTTAAGGAAAATTACCCTCTACCAAACATGGAGTATCTTTTGCAAAGGGTCACCAGAGCATAAATGATGTCCATGCTTGATGGTTTCTCAGGATATAATCAAGTGTTGGTAAAGGAGGATGACCAACTAAACACTTCTTTCCCCATCGCTTGGGGAACTTATAAGTATTTAAGAATGCCCTTTGGACTAACCAACGCAGGGGCCACCTTCCAATTCACCATGGAATATGCTTTTAGGGATCTGATCAAGAAACTTATAGAGATCTATCAGGATGATATAACCACCATCTACAAAAAGAGGGAACAAATTACCCAACACTTAAGAATGATTTTCTAGATATGTAGGGAGTATGAAATTTCTCTCAACCCTAAGAAATCAATTTTTGGTGTTGACAAGGGAAATTTGTTGGGTCATATCATCTCTAAAGATGAAATAACAATAGACCCTGCTAGGGTTGAATCCATCAAGAATATCCCTCTCCCTAAATACAAGAAATACTTGCAATCTTTCTTTGTCCAGATTAACTTCGTGAGGAGTTTCATTCCAAATTTTGTTGAGATTGTTAACCCCTTAACAAGTTTTTAAAGAAGGATGCTCGTTTCAAATGGGAAAATGAAGGTAAGATACCCTTCCAGCATATCAAGGAGAAAATAACTGTTGCACTAGCTTGGTTAGTTCGAATTTTTCTAAATACTTCATCATATTTTCTTTTGATTCAAAGGACACCATTACACGGGTTCTATTAGAAAAAAATGATCAAGGGGATGAACAATTGATTGCTTTCATGAGAAAGAATCTAAGAGGCTCAGAATTGAATTGCACAATTATAGAAAAAGAAGATTATGCATTGGTCAAGTCTCTCAAACATTTTCGAACTTATGTAGGGTACAAAAAGATCAAATCCTTCGTCCCCTACCCCGTTGTAAAGGACGTTTTATCACAACAAGATTGCCTTAGATCATGAGGAAAGTGGGTTTCATATATATAGGAATACGATTTGGAGATAAAACCATCCAAGATAATTAAATGGAAAGGATTGGCCAAAATAATGACAGAGGGAAATCAAGAGGCCATCGAGGTAGGAGAGAAGGAACAAATCAACATTATTGTAAGTGAGATTGAGAACAATGAGTGGTATTCATATGCCATCTATTACTTGAAGAACCTCACTTGCCCTGATCATTTGATAGAACATAAAAGGAGAGCCCCGAGGCTCAAATCTTTGAAGTATTTCCTAATAGAGAATGATCTCGGGTGGAGGAACCCTGATGGGGTAATCCTCAGGTATGTGAATAAGGAAGAAGCTGACAAGTTGATGGAAGACCTTCATTCAGGGCATTGTGGAGGCCATTTTGGAGCACACACCACTTCCCATAAGATTCTAAGGGAAGGATATTATCGACCTACTATTTTATCCAACATGCATCGATATGTCAAATCTTGTCAACTGTGCTAATTCTTTACCGACAAGCAACTCCTTCCTTCCCTTCCCCTTAAGCCAATCATCGTAGAAGAACCCATTTAACAATAGGGATTGGATTTCATTGGCGAGTTGAAGGACAACTCTAGTAATGGGTATTGATGGATTTTGACCTCCAATAACTACTTCACTAGATGGATGGAAGCTATCCCAACAAAGAAAGAAATAGAAGAAGTTGTGATGATGTTCCTTGACGAAAATATTATTACTAGATTCAGTGTCCCTGCTAAAATAACCACAGATAATTCCAAAGCTTTTAGCTCAATGAGTTTTTCTTTAAGTATGGGATTGTTTTATCACTCCACTCAAATTATTATCCTCAAGGAAATCGATTGTAAGAATCCAACAACAAAAACATCATGAATATTGTGAAGAATATTGTTGGGGAAAACAAGAAGAGTTCGGATAGAAAAATTAAGTATGCCTTGTGGGTAGACCACACAACTACCAAGACCTCCATTGGAAAAACCCCTTTTGAGTTAGTTTATGGGTTAGAAGCTATCTTTCCTATAAATCTCCATATTGTAGCACTGCAAATAGCCAAAAAATTCATTATAGATAAAGAAGCATTGCAAGGGAGAATTGATAAACTCATGGAATTGGACGAAACTCTAAGAATGGCCTTTGATCAAATGGAAAGCAATCAAGAAAAGGTGAAATAAACCTTTGATTGTAAGGCAAGGCAAAGAGATTTCAAGAAAGGGGACCAGGTCTTAATGTGGGATAAGAGGAGAGAAAAACCTGGAATGCATCAAAAGTTTGAAAATATTTGGTTGGGGCCCTACAAAATAGAGGAAATATCCAGGCCATACTCTTTTTACTTATAAACAAAATAAGGGAGGAGGATGCCACTACCGGTGAATGAATCTCTCCTCAAACATTATTTCCAACGTGACACTTGACTTCTTCAGGGCCTAGGCCCCAAGTAAGTAGGTGGGTCATCTCACTTTCCTTTCATTTGCATATTGATTGCTCATATTAGTTTAGATGCATTTCATATTTCATTTTTCTCTACTTGCATATTGATTTCATGTTTAGTTCAATGTTTTTTGAAAAAATGCTAAAATTTTCGTTTCTAGATTAATTTCCATTTGGATTTTGATGTATATGGATAAAGGGTGATATAATCACCCTAAATTTCATGGGTTCTTGTTTATGTGTAGGAACAGGTCTACCAAGAGATCCCGCGGTTCTTATGCACTCTACGACGAGCACATGTCTCCAAGTAGGAGCCATATGTTATCCCCATTTTGTGGGATGACTAAAGAGATGATGTATCGAGGCCCTCATGTTGTATATATGGAGTTTCGAGAGACCACATGACTAGCAATGTCCACTTGCACATACAGAAGCCCGCTCTATCACCATATTTTGATCCATTGTCAGCGCATCTACCACACCAACTAGATTTTGGAAGGAAGATGGGTCTTGCTCCATGCGGTACAAGTCAGGTATTGTGGCAAGTAATCACTCTAATATTTGAGGCATTTAAACATGTTGTATTTAAGTTTCTTTTGATTATAGAACGCCTACTTGGTGTTAGAAAAACAGGACCGCAGAGCAATAAAATAAAATAAATGCGGAAACAAAACACAGAAGATACACAATACAAGAGAGACACAGATTTACGTGGTTCACCCAATGTGGGCTACGTCCACCAGAGAAATTGCCAAGTCCTTGCTGTATTATTATCCAACAAAATGAAGGAATACAACCTACAAAAAAACCCGCTGTAACTTCCTCTTCTTTCTCTCACAGTCTCCTCTCTCAGAATACAATACTCGCCAACATACATAGCCGCAATACATTTCACTCATAAAAGAGGGTTGCCTTCTAGGGAAAAAAACCCTAACATAATCTCTATCGTTAGATCTGTGACCTTATAATGAATGGTCCAGATTTACAATGAAATTACAATATACTTTTACAAGGCAATTTTTGCTTCGGGGGCTTCGCCCCCGAACTCCCATCGAGGGATGCTGCCCCTGAACCCCTGCTGGGGGCCCGCTTTCCCCCAGACCCCCTAGCCGGGGGGATATCCCCCCCGGACCCCGCAGAGGGGGTACCCCCCTCTGCACTCCCCCACGTGGAAGAGTGTACATACTTCTAGGGTGTAAATACTTCATGGGGTATAAACACAGCTGAAAGTAAAAGACCTCTAAATCAGGAAGATAATCAGGCTCCACAACCAACAATCTCCCACTTGGAGACTGATCTCAACAACTCCACCGCTGTTGTATATGCTAGACTCTGAACCTTCTTGGACCTGGAAAATTTCTCATC
>ML826313.1:82667-102125 GCA_009831015.1 Picea engelmannii | reverse complement strand
TCCATGTTCAATGCATTACCTGATGTCTCACCTATGCTTTTCTGTCACATTTCCTCACTAAGGATAACACCAACAACATCATCAAATTTTAAAGTATTTGAACCAGAGACAGAGTTACTTACAGCCATGACCAAGCCATTCCAAATTTCCGGCAATGAACACAAGATTAGAAGAGCCCTAACCTCATCATCAAAGTCCACTTTTACATAACTTAGTTGATTAGTAACCATATTAAATTCATTTAAATGATCTGCAACAGACCCACCTTCCGACATATTCATATTAAATAATCTCTTCATTAGAAATACCTTATTGGACGTCGAGGGTTTTTCATACAATTTGGACAATGCATCCATCAAACCCTTCATTGTCTTTTCTTTCGAGATATTGAAAGCCACTGATGCTACCAGGATCAACCGCATCGTTCCTAGAGCCTTTCTGTCAAGAATCTCCCATTCTTCGTCCTTCATGGCCACCAGCTTCTTTGCTACTCCGCTCAATGGTAGGAATAGATCCTTATGATATAAATAATATTCCATCTGCATCTTCCATAACTGGTAGTTTTGGTCGTTAAATTTCTCGACCCTAAACTTTCCATCTTCTGACATTGCTCCCACTCGAACCAGGAACCCTCTTTTCCTGCGAGTTACCTTACGCTCTGATACCAGTTGTTAGAAAAACAGGACCGTAGAGCAATAAAATAAAATAAATGCGTAAACAAAACACAGAAGATACACAATACAAGAGAGACACAGATTTACGTGGTTCACCCAGTGTGGGCTATGTCCACCAGAGAAATTGCCAGGTCCTTGCTTTATTATTATCTAGCAAAATGAAGGGATACAACCTACAGCAAAACCTGCTGTAACTTTCTCTTCTTTCTCTCACAGTCTCCTCTCTCAGAATACAATACTCGCCAACATACATGGCCGCAATACATTTCCCTCATAAAAGAGGGTTGCCTTCTAGGGAAAAAAACCTTAACATAATCTCTATCATTAGATCTGTGACCTTATAATGAATGGTCCAGATTTACAATGAAATTACAATATACTTTTACAAGGCAATTTTTTCTTCGGGGGCTTCACCCTCGAACCCCCGTTGGGGACCTGCTTGCCCCCAGACCCCCTAGCCGGGGGGATAGCCCCCCTGGACCCCGCAGAGGGGGTACCCCCCCTCTGCACTCCCCTGCGTGGAAGAGTGTACATACTTTTGGGGTGTAAATACTTCATGGGGTATAAACACGGTTGAAAGTAAAAGACCTCTAAATTAGGAAGATAATCAAGATCCACAACCAACACTTGGACATTATGCTTTTGACCCTGTTTCACGTTGGTGAGTTTCATATATTTCCTAGTACGTGTCAAACCTTCGGGGAAGGTTTGAAACTGGGGGTCCCTTGAGGGGTTATCGTACCATTCCCGACCATGCTTACCACTTTCTACTCATTACATTCCCATCATATTGTTGTCTTCTAGGCCTTTTGACTTTAGTGACCCAAGAAGGGCATGTACCTCATTTCATGGGAACAAGGGGCTGAAGGCCCAAGGGGATGGTTGATGGGAAAATATAAAAGGAAATCATTAACCTTATAGATTCTCACCCAGGGATCAAAAGGAAAATGAAACATCTCTCTTAAGAATTGATGGGACCCATGAAAGAATAACTAATAAATTCCAACCAGGGAGGGGCATATGTGGGAACTATTTTTAATGCTTAGGTAGAATCCCCACACGTGTTCCCAACTTGGGGAAGCATGATGTGACCGGGGTAGATTCAAGGTGGAAACCATTTTTATTGCTTAGGTATAATCCCCACCTTGGATTTAACCTGGAAACATCCTAAAAGAGTAAAAGACAATAAATGGGCTTGGAAAAAGGTTGCATTGAAAACGAAGGTGCAACACACCCCCTACAAAGGAACCCATAAACAAGACACTACAAGCCCTTGTATGTCATGGAACTCATTGAATTATGAAGTATAAGAACCTATCCACCTCATCATCCACTACATAAACTTGAAAGGCCATCCTTGGGAGCATCCCCTACTTGAGGGTTTTGGTCTACCCAATAGGACTTTTATGACACCCCTTCCATACCTAAAATTGGTCAATTGTATAGGGTCTTGGAGCATTTGTTTAATTTGATGAGTTAGTTTCGATGCACATGTTTAGGTGACTTGATTATTATATGTGTTTCACACTTGTCATGATATATTTGACTTGAGATATTTGGAGGGCATACCCTTTTGTTTTGCAGGACCCTGCTTGGTGGCCAGTTTTGGGAGAACAAGCCTAGCTTGGGATTCCATGGGGAAAGAAGCCCACAAGTTGGATGCTATAGGCCCACACACCAAATCACAGAGACATGCCTTTGGAGGTTTACATAACATCATGGAGGATCTTACCCAACCCCTATTACCCAAACGACTTGCCTAGGAAAGGCAAAATGTCACCTTTTGAGACTTGACGTCATGCTTGAGGGGGTTTGATGGCAATAGAGTTATTGGACATTGAAAATTGGAATATTTTGACCAAAGGAGACATGGGTTGACCCTATCACATGAATAGGAGGCTCAAGGAGCCCCAACAACCTCTTTATTCTTCTCCAATGACTTGGAAACGTGTCAAAACATCTCCTAAAGGGCTGACACCATCTCACTTTTAGGGTTTCCAATGTGTTAAAGTGAAAATTAAATATTATTATTTGATTGAAGGGGTAAGATAAGGGTTTTTGACCCCTTATCTTATGTTTTACTTTTTATGAGTGCACAAACTATGTTTTAAGACTTTTGTATAGATAGAGATCATGTGAATCTCATTTGGTAACAAAACTCTCCTATTGTGAGAAGTAATTGGCTAAAATTTTCGCTATTCTTAGGCATTATGGTGTTTCTCTCTTGTGAAAGTATTTTATGGTGCTATATTTTGGTGAATGTATGAGAAGGAGTGATGCACACCTCTTGTATGATTGTTCTCTTGATGCTTATGGTGAATTTGTTTGGTGAAACTAGGGTTTGATCTCTCTCTCTTGGAAATGGTAAGGAAAAATATGCATTGCTAGTTATTTATTTCTATTTCTTGGTTATGGTTGTTTGAAACCCTAGTAGGAGTATGTTGGATACACCCTCCATTAAGCTTCATCTAATTTTCTAAAGTTTACAAGTTATTTGCAAGGGTTGCTAGGAGGAATACGAGTGTGTATAGCCACTTAGACTTACCCTAAGTTTGATTGACATACCCTAGGAAGTAAAAGGGATTACACCCATAGGGTATTTTTTGATATAACTCTTTATTATAAGATTCCATTTACCCAATTTTAAAGGCACAAATCTGATTATTTTGCTTTGGAGAAATAAATAGTTGCATTGGGAAACATGATTTTCAGTCATTTCAACTTTCTGCAATATGGGTTTTATTCCTTGTGCCTATAACACTCCTTAGCCAGTAGGGTGTCCCCTATGAAGGGGTATTTCTTGATGCTTTTATAAACTTTCATCTTCATCCATTAGGGTTTCATAAACCCTAACATTCTTTCACTTATAACTTGCTTTTCAACCGTCAAAATTAGCTAAGTGTTTGCCACCTTTATCTACTTAATCTAGCACAAATTTTGGGTGGATTCTTTGAGTTTTGATGGTTGAATTTACTGCTATAACAACAAGTTTTCTACAGCCATAAGGATGGAAAATATTTCTGAAATTATATTTTGTAACAACCTTGTTTCATTGCTAAGGTCTAATGTTATCTTACTTGAGTTGATCTAGTTGCTTCTAGTTTATCTCTTGCTCTTTCAACTAGACTTTTAGAAATTTGTTTGCAAAATTCATTGTAATTTTCATTGCTGATATATATTGTTACTAACTGATGCAATTAGGGACAACAATCTTAAGTTTATTTTCCATCATATATTTGTGCTTGTATCGTTGTTTTCCTTGTGTCTCGGACATGTACAATCAACATTTGCAGGGTATACTACTTCTTGGAAATACTTGGCTACCATCAAGACCTTACTCAAGCCATTATCCACACATAGAAACTTGACCTTTAGGGGAATTCATTCAGACATCACACATTTCATCTCATTCCGTCCCAAGGTCACCGATATTCCCCCCTTGAGGTAACCACTTCACCTCTAAAGTGATGGGAACACCTATCTAAGGTGACAGTGGGTAGGTGCTCTCTTAGTTGTTTCCATTTTGGTGGTTGGGTTGGGATTTTCCCAACCTACAACTTGTGCGATAAAACACTCTCTAACCTAAGTGTTTTTGTACGGATTTCCCAGTAGGTTAAGGTATTTCCCTCTAAATTTAGTATGGAAAATGATGTTATTTGTTCTTCATCCATATGTTGAACGTTGAAATAAACTTCTAGTTGTTGCAACCAATAATTCAATTTTAATGCATTGATATCACCTTGGTATGGATTTGTGTCCACTTTTGCTTTCATCTTGAATAAAGACTATGAGGACTTTATGGTACTAGAACATAGCTACTCTTTCTTGGGTTCTTTCTGTGACTCCTTTTCCGGGTCTTCGTTATCCCCCAGTTTCCCGTCTGATCTGACGTCTAAGTTTGAGCTTCCAACTTATCCAAATGGTCCAAGCTTATTTGCTAGAGCCACCATGAGGAGGCATGAATTGCAATATATGTCAACAAATTTCTCTTCTAGCCTTGCAAATCTCTCCTATGCTAGATCTCAAGGGTTTCTATGAACAAACTTGTCGTCCATGGCTAGAGTTTTGTGACTTTGTTCTTAAATTGATTCTTGGATCCCTACAACTTTCCACAAATACCCCAAGAAAACTTGCTTTGATACCAATATGATATGTAAAATGTCGTGGATATTTTAATAGATGGTTTGTCACAACATATCTAATACAATACTAAAATCTTTACTATGAAGGTTAATTTCCTTTAGATCTCATATTCTTTAATTACTGTTTTTTTGCTTAAAATGTATGAAATAGTCGAAATAAGAAAAATAGAGAACACAAATAAATACTCACACACCATCCAAAAATAAACACAAGATATAACATGGAAAATACGATACAGGAGAAAACACATATAAAAAGTGAGGTCGCTTTGCTCTCTTTGCTTCAAATGCAAGTATAAAGAAAGAGGCACTCTTTGTGGAGTTTCCTTTGACATCGTGGCCTGCATGGATGCTAAATAATCTCTCCTCCTTTGTTATGCTGTTAAAATACCACTCCTATGTGCTCTACTCAACTATGGAACAAATACAAAGCTAAAGAGTGGAACCCCTTATCCTCCTAGAAGCTCGATATTAACATTGCCCGATAGCCATCTAGGGGTAGGGTTTTGAGTTCCTCAACCCTCAATTGTGATAAGGTTTTGGACTTTCTAGAATATTCTTGAAAGTCCATACATGGATAGCCCCATATGCATGAGTAACGAGGGATGACATGACATCCACTCATACCATGGTGGTCAACATGGCAGGTCAACTGGTGGGAGGCATTACTTTTGCATACGAGCTCTGATTAACATCATTTTTGCACTGTTGGAAAGGTCTCGATGTGTAGAATAGTGTCAAGGGGTCTAAGTCAAAGATACTAAATTTTTGACCCCCAAAGATTCCATTTTATGCCTCAAAAAGGCTCCAGAAGGTTTGAAACCCTAATTTTCCAAATTGAGACCTACCATTAAAATGACCTAGCAAGTTGATTCCTCCATTTTTTTCCACTCTGAAAGCATCGAGATAGATGAAAAATAATATAATGATCCAATCCAAATAATTTATTAATAATTTAATTAGTATCTTCACAGACAATGCATTTTCTGCCACGCTTTTATTTATGTTTCATATGCAAAAGTTCTATTAGACTACAAATGCTATAGGATTTATGCTTTGATTTATTTGTTTCATAATACAATGCATCCATTAATGATGTTTGTTTCATAATACAATGGATCCATTAATGATATTTGTTTCTTGATAGAATTCTCTTCCAAAGTATTGAGAATTTATGTCTCTTTATGTGATCTCTATGTAACTACAACTATATTATCTGTTGGCATGCTCAGTTACTTCCATTTTCATGCATACACACCATTTGAACTATAGATTTTGTTAAAGTAGAAAGGAAATCAATTGTATTTACAAGGAGGAAATTCATGTAGGTAGTTGTAACGTGGATGATCTTATTATCCATTAAATGATCTAAAGATTATAATATACACACATTGATTAATGGATAATACACACATTTGAAAAAAAATCCAATCAAATAATATTTGAATTAGTATATTCTTAGACAACACATTCATCATCGAGATTTTGTTTCAGTTTCAAATCTGAAGGTTCTATTAAGGTACAAATGCTACAAGTTTTACATTTTGATTTATCCATATAGACATGATGCTTAATACCTAAATAACTAAGAATGGCTCCCTTAAATTTCTGTCAATTATATAATTACTAATCATTAACGATTTCCATTTTGCATGTCCTAATTAGTGATATAAAATAAAAAATATAGCATACTTGAATTAATTGAAGAACCAAGTTCCAATTTTAGTTCATTGCTTTATGCATTGCTCAGTTAGTTGTTCACACAAGTTGTTTGATGATTTTGAATTAGGTTAGATATGGTCTATTATATATATTTATTGTATTATTTTATATTTGTAAAGTTGTTGAATGATTTTGAATTTAGTTAGGTATAGTTTAAATATTTGTGTGTGTGTATGTGTGTGTGTGACATGTAGCATTGATTTTTTTTTTTTTTGTTATTTAAAAAATAAATGAGTGAACACGTAACACATGTGACAACACCTATGTCATATTGGACGGTAGGTCACGTCTCAATGCAATAAACCCCTTATCCATATTCATCATTTTTTACATGCCTTCCTTTATACAAGAAACACTATTAAGTTTGGTCAATGAGAATTAAAAAGATGAAAGGTATAGTTCCCATATTCATCATTTTGTATGTGCCTTCCTCTATACATGAAACAATATTAAATTTGGTTAGTGAAAATTAAAAAACTGAGAGGTATAGTTCCCTCAAAAAACTTATTGAAGGGTTTGGAATATCTTTGAGAAATAAGGGGTCAATTTTCTTTAAGAGAAATTTTGAGGGAACAACCTACACCAACATTGTTGTCTCTTGTACACTGCATTAGTTCAATGGTGTTTATATAATTCTACATTCTCAATAAATATGAAAGCATGCATGTGTGCATATAATTGCATGCATATAATATTACATTCGTGAACATTCCAACCTAGATCACATTTATGTCTGACTCGAGAATGAAAGGGTTATAAAAGTGCTATGATTTCTTGTTAACAAAAAACATCTTGCTTCTCTAGCAATAAAAATGACTCTATATAACATTTTCTCTTTGAAATTGTGTGAAAAAACAATAAGATTAATTACGTAGATTGAAAAAATTGTATGTATTTTTTTTTTGACTTATTGATAATTATATATGTGCAATAACATCCTCCCCCTAATTACATAAAGTCATCATCCTTCTCATAAAGCAATATCATATCTTAATGTATGCTAATATTCCTTATTTTGGTTGTAGAATGAAATCCCATACAAAAATGACATATTGGAAATAGCTATGGTCGATATGATGATTTATAATTTGAATCCTTGCTTTATGTTCTCTTGGACATATGCAACAACATTGACTACTAAGAGTAAGACAAAGGTAGATGAACTAGTGATTAAGAAGGAATTCTCCTTAAGCATTTCATTTTTTCCCTCCTCATGGCATTAACCAACTATATTGAAGGATATCAAATACAAATTCAATAAAGATACAGTGATCTCTGGCTTAAGCTATGTAAAGGGAATTTGGGCATGTTTGCTTCAACTTCGTTAACATTCCACTCAAACAATTTAATAATACATTGAAATCTTCTGCAAACTCCAGGCATAGCTCTCTATTTTAGAGATAGAATATGTATTGATAGTTAAATTTATCTTTGGCTTACTTCTTATTATTCATTATGAAGTTTATTTGGTGCATAACTATTCTATTTCATTATCTTTTCAACATTCTTTGGTTATCGAAAAGAAGCTAGGGAAACACCTGGTACATTATTTCATTCTCTATCTTAGTTCCTCCCTCCTCAATAGAACTCTCTCGTGGTTATGCCTTCACCTATGGTTACCACCTCCCCACCCCTCGTTAGTAAATATTCCATATTCCATAAGTCATATCCCCATAGAAAAACAAATTTCCATGATTTGCAATGTCCCCACATTCCCAAGACCTTATTCTTTAACTTGTAGCACATAACATGCCCCTTCAGATGCTATCGTCAATATGGAAAACCTTACTTATGTTGGGATATTTTATAGGAAGAGTATGCTTGTCATTGATGGAAAGAACAACAACGACGATGGAAAACATGAAAATCATAAGCTTAGAAGGAGGAGCAAATAGTAAGAAAAGATAAAAGCTCGGAATAAAAAACGTAAGCTCAGGAGGAGGAGCGAACAATATGTAAAGATCAAAGCTCGGAAGGAAAAGCGTAAGCTCAGGGTGAGAAGCCTCAACAACCATCCGATCAAGAAATTGACGGTGTTGATCGTCTCATATAACGGATGTTGTTCATATGAGTGACCGTGGGCTTGAGGATTGTTGGAGGATTGTGACCGTTAGATCTACAAGCTAGATCAACGACAGGGATGAATTGCGGGGAGCAAAATAATAATTAAACATCTCGCTAGTTCCAATCCTGCAATTGGTCTAGATCGTTAGATCTAATAGACTCGGATATTGACGAATGTGGTTGATCCAACAAGCGATCATATTAAGTTGGATTGAGTTGTGACCGTCGAATGTGCAATCACCAGATCAACGACAGGGATAGATTGGGAAGATCGGAAGGAGAATTAAATATAGCGCTAGTTCCAATATCGCAATTAGTCAGTTACATCAGATCTTATAGCCTCGAAGATCGATGATTGTGGTTGACTTACCAACGACTCACAACTTCAAATTGCAAAGTTTTGGTGATGAGTTAAATCACTTGCAAGTTGTGGTTCTGCAACCATCCTTGATCATTGATCTTCTTCAAGAATCTTCACAACCGCCGGATCACTTTAAGTGGAAGGATAGGATAAGTAGGGCTAAAGGGTTGATAATTTGATTATCTGAATACCCGTCAGCCATCGGATCAAACCTGAATTCTCGTCAGCCGTCAGATCATTTTAACGTGGAAGGACATGATAAGTGAGGTAAAATATCTGAGATCTCATTTATGCGAATTTTCGTCAGCCGTTGGATCATTCTAAGTGGAAGGACAGGATAAGCTAGAAGAGATGCATCGCAGAAAAATCGAGCCATCGATCCAAGATCATGATCGATGAACAACATTTAGTTCAGGTATAAATATGCGAGGAGGTTAAGCTTCGAAAAAATCTCACTTCAGATTTTTCAGTTTGAGATTTGAAAAACCCGAAGCCCAAAGAGCCGAAAATCCAAAATGAATAAGGACCATCGGATCTGGAGAACATACGATGACTGTTAGATCAGGGATATCTACGTCAACAAATTACGTTAACAAACCTCGTCCACAAGGACATGTGGTAGACCACGTCATCAAAGGACATATGGAACATCACGTCAACAGACCACGTCAACAAGGACATGTAGTAGACCATGTCAGTAAGGAAACAAGTCGTCTGATATGAAATATAACTTTGGGTGTATTCTCAACCGTTGATCATAGTATAGTGGAAGGATAGTGTAAGTTTGAAAAGTTGAAATCCTCAAGTTTCGAAGGGAAAATTTTCAACAACCATCCATCTTAATGTTTGATTAAGTCCTAGCCATCAGATTGAACAATGAAAGGATGAGTGTAAGGATCAAATCTAACCATTGATTTGTTTCCGTGAAATAAACCATCTGATTTGGTTGAAAGGTCAAATTTCCGAAGTGAACAAGGACCGTTGATCTGAGAGGGACACACGTCAATGGATTGTCAACTCTGGAAGTTTGGCATATGGGAAAAGAGAGGTCTGAGATTTGAAACTCCCGGATCCTGGATCACGAAGTAAATATCAATCGTTGATTTAGGAGGGGTAGATATGATCCGTAGACTTGAGTGGAAATATATGAACTGTCAGTTCAGGAGCACCATCAAGATCATGAGATCGATAGTCCCGATGCATTGCGGGGTCAGAACATGCTCGTGTCTTAATTTTTCGTGAGCGGGCCACAATCGAAACCACAGTTTTGGAGAAAGGACACGTGGAGGCTTGAGGTAAATTGTGGGGCGAAAAGAATTTTTTTCTACATCACCTTTGGACACGCCCACAATCGCATGGTCACATGAGTTCATCACCCAAGGTCATATCGAGGGAGGAGCTAGCACGTCGCTAAGCTCCACTTCAGAGTTTAGGAGATCGTAAAGCGCCTTTTGAATAGGCGTTTGGTCATCGCCGATGGTCACATGAAGGAAGGGGATTAGAAGCCAAATAAGCCAAAATGACTCTCTGTAACTGACGGAATAGAGTGATTGTATCTGCCAGAGAATTTGAAGAGCTTTAGAGTGATCGCCAGAGGAGCTGAAGAGTCTCGAGGTAACTACTAGTGGAATAAAGACTCATCATAGAGATAATCGACAGATGGAAGAGAGTCGAATACTATAACTTCCAGAGAAGCCAAAGAATCTCAGGACAACTGACACTGATGAAGAACAGACTCGGCATGATCGCCAGAGAGAATGAAGAGTTAGGTGTATAATCTGGCAAAGGACTTGGCATGATAAATATACGCAGAACAAAGAAAAGATGGTTGCTTCTATTGAGAGTTATTCATGTGGGTAGAAGCATGCTGTGTACAACAACTGAAGTGCATAGAAGAGGCATAACGCATAGAATGGACATGGCTCACGATCACCATTGTATCCCTACATCCTTCCAGGTCAGTAATAAGGTATGACTATATCTTCAAAAATAATGCTTTTATGGGGATAAACATCGTAAGATTCATCCACTCCATTATGGACCATATCAGATCTTGTAACAAGTTGGTGAAAATGCCTTCAAATTGGAGCTTCCATCAGAATTGAGTACTCATATGGTAGTTAATATCTCCTGGTTCAAGTTGTATAAACCTTACCAGCTGGACAAAGACATTCCCATCTCTCATCTAGTGGACAACATTCCGGATTTCCAGCCCCCACTTGACAATGACACCATGTTGGAGGTGCAAAACCAATCCAATTATCATGGAATTATCATTAAGTAAACTACTTAACCAATCTAAATGGTTTTTTCTAGCTAATTTTTCTACTCATTTCCCTCACCACGTTTCACAAGTGGAGACACTTGTGTCTTCAAACACAGAGGAAATGATACAAATTCCAAGAGAGGAAGACATTGGAGGATAGTAGTGCTATAACACAATAGTGATTTGCATAAGTATCTAGTTTTTATTATTAAAATAAAGGATGTGAAATGGTCAAAGTTAACCACCCCATTTTTGAACTACTTATAAAAAAAGACTCTTGCTATGGATTAAACTAGGTTTTGAGTTAATAAAACTATTCAATTCTGCACTATTTATTCTATTTACACATCAAGGTAATTATTATATATAAGATTGCAAGAATGTTTATGTAGTGCATAGAATTTTCATCAAACAAAGACAAATTGTTGAGACAAGGACCATCCTATATCGTCCACATTAAACATATTTTATAAACCCCTTTACACGAGGTATAACACATGTGGTACCCATCAATTAGTTGACATTTCTAATAGAAGTTGCAATCCCTTCATCCAATATAGTGGTTAGATAGAAAAAAAATGAAAACCTCAACCAATTTTAATGTTGAAGTGATTGTAGGGATGGCCACTATGTGGCACTTCTATTGAATCAATAATGGTGTTATTGGTATATCACGTTACATTAAACATTAATCCTTAATTTTTTTATAATGTTATATTAGATGCATGAAGTCGGTCTAAGAAGTTGCACTCCCTATTTTTGTGGTGTAATTATTCATATGCCACATATTGCATGCCTTATATTACCCTCTCTAGGAATGCATTCCCTAAGCTACCAATGGCAATACTAAAATAATACATTTCTCGGCACCATATGTTCTATAGGAAATCTAGCAACACATACTTCTTGTTTCATAACTCTTTCCATCTCTTCATGTTGGCCCTTGGTTATGGAAGCAAGAGAAGATCAAGGAAGAAAAGGGAGAATGCGAACTTCGCGGAAGACATAGTGGCTGTTACTGGGTCGAAGTGAGCAGAAGATAATGAAAGACGACGCGGAGTAAGGAAAAGCAAGCCGTTGAATGAGGAGATCGGGAATGAAAGATAATAAAGGAAGAAGGATCGTGGACAACTCAACAAGCAAGAAAAGCCACCGTTGGGTGCTTTGGAGAACCACGCGAGAAGGAAGGAAAGACATGCTAGCGGAGCCCTAAAAACATAGGTCAAGTTGACCTAGGGTTTCAGACACCTAGGGTTTTGGTATCTAGGGTTTTGGACACCTATGTTTCAGCCTAAGGCTGTCGGTGAGCTATTGTAATGTATAAATAAAGGTCTAAAGGACTTGGGTCGGGTTGGTACAATATTGTTGTTGACCTAGTTGTATTGTTGATGTGAGTGAGTATTGTATCGAGAGAGAGAAGGGTTGAGTGTGAGAGCCTTATGGTATTGTAAGATCTTCAGCTGGGTGCGAAGGTCAAGTCCTACATCTGGGTGCGTAGGAAGGGGAGAGAAAGAGAGAAGAAGAAAGAATATCTGCTAGTTGAGAGCGTTGACAATAACTGCATGCTTTATCTTAATAAATCATAAGAACAGTTCTGTGGACGTAGCCCTAGAGAGAGGGTAAACCACGTATATTTAGTGTTGTGTGTGACTGGTATTTTATCTCTATCATTGATATACTGTGATTGCATTACTACTTTAGATATTATAAGTAGATGTGCAGAGTAGATCTAAGATGATACATGATATATGAGCGTTGTACCGTTCTTGTGTTAGATCCACTTAACATTTCCTTTGGTTATAGACATATCTATCCTGCAACCCCCTCATAGATACTTCGGGTGAGACTACATCTACTTCAAAGGTGTTTCTGAAAGGGCCAGTAGTTAGGGCTTGTTGGTGCGCTCTTGGAGATAAACCCTGGGTCTGCCCTTGTGCCAACAAATGGTTCCGTTGCCGAGACAAGAATATTCTTGAGGGAATGTCAAGGTGGTTTCCATTGAAGACAAAGATTCAAAAGTGGATAGAAGATCAAGAAAAGGACTTCGCTGAAGTCCAGAACAAGAACCCTAATCTTAGCTCAGAAGATTGGCTGGAGAAATATATCTTTACTGGTATAAAAGAATTTTTCTTTGGAGGAATGCATCATGAGCTATATGAGTGGCTAGCTAGATTAGCAGATACCCATTTTGAGATCCGATCTATACCTCCTGTGGTTTGGATGTCGAAGTTGATCAAGAAGGTCAAAAGAGTTGATAGCGCCATATCACGGGCAGTAGATCACTGGTTCAATAGAACTGTTGGTGGGTACATCACAGAGTTCACTGTAGACAGAGTAGAGTCATACAACCAAGCCGAGAGATATTTCTTTAAGGGACCTAGAGGGAAATTTTTTCATTTTCTGAAGCTGAGAATCAAAATGCTATTGCATGAGAAGAACATCTTGAAGATACAATATATTGGTCAGATCAAGAAAGGATAATGTTCAAGAATTTGGACAGTGACAATGACACAAAAGCTGGACATACGCGCAGTGGGAGAGTGTTCTGAAAAGTTCACCTTGAAAACTTGTTTAAGCAGAACTACAGGGAGGAGGGTTTCTACAATAGGGAAGGAGAAGCTGAAGAGCTTCGCCGAAGAGAACCTGAAACCTCAAAAACTGCGCAGACCATTGAAGTAAGTACTGTTACCCCTCCTGTTGATTCAGTAGTATTAAGAAACCAGAGTAATCCCAGTCACTAGAGCATCCAAAGCACTGTCAATAGTAGTCCACAACATATTTAGTCAGGAACCCTAGAAATATCTATGGCAGATGAGATGAGGCTTCCTATCTTTAGGGGAGATAGATCTGAAGATCTTGACCAACACTGGTTCCTATGTGAAGCTGTATGGAATATTAAAAATTTCACCGATGAAGCTATCAAAATAACCCAGTTTAGTACCACTCTAAGGGATCATGCACTGAGTTGGTACATGAAGCTTGTCCAAGGAATTACACAGACTAAAACACTGAATCAGATTAAAAATGCACTGATTGCAGAGTTCAAGAAACCCAAGTCAGAGTCACAATGTATTACAAAGATAAAAGATATCAAGAAGAAGGTGGATGAACCTTTTTTGGAATTCGACCAGATATTCAAGACCTTAACAGGCCAATTGACCTTTCAAATCCTTGACGAGTAGAACAAGGAATGGTTCATTGCTGCCCTTCTACCACACATCAGAGTTCCCCTGATGCAACAAAATATTTCTTCACAGGTTGAGGCACTGGAGATCGCCATGAAGTTAGAATCATCCCCTATGGGGTAATCCAACTCAGGTATGAGCCAGATCTTGAGTCAACTAACTAGTTTGTCTCTGCAGGTCAAAGATATGAAGAAAGACAAGGGAAAAGACAAAAGAGAAGAAATTTGGTGTGTCATATGGAGATCATAAGACCATGACAAGGAACACTGTTTTATGTTCAATGAATACTTGGCTTCTAGAGCTCTGATCCCTTTGAAGAAAGTCACCTTACCTTGGTGTGAGGTATGCAAAAACAGACATTGCCCTGGTGAGTGCTACTACATGCAAAAGTATGTTCAAACACCTAAAAAATTGTATTGTACATTCTGTAAGTCGGTAGGAAATGATGATATGGATTGTAGGGCTTACGATCTCATGCATGAAATATTGAGAGACATATATAAGATTCAAGGTGAAGTACAATAATAAGGAAACACTACATAGTATAACTCTCCTGGGAGAGGAAACTTCGATCCTCGCAGTGGATTTAGAGGAAGAGGATGAGAAGGAGGAATGGGTTGAGGACAGATCCTCTGTTATAACTGCACACAACTAGGACACCTTTCAAGGGATTGTCAGAACCCTTGTACTACTTGTAGCTACTGCAGCTCATTTGAAGATGTTATAGAATATTGTCTCGTGTTGCTAGCTAAGCTTCAGGAAAGACATGGACCTCAGCAGAACCCATAAGTGAAACTGATATATGTTGAGACTCACGGAGAAGACCCTAGAGTCACTGTTATAACAAGAGGAGGTGTTGTTACAGGAGATGACAAAATGACCCAAGGGAAGACCACAAAAGATTCAGGAATTAGGAAATCTACATAGAAGACACAAACCTTTGATGCAAAGAGAGAAAGACAAATATTTGAGGAAGCCACAAAAGAATTCAGAGGAGACCAAGGCTCTTCATCAAATACAAGAACAGAAGTGAGAGAATATGGAATTCCTTTGGCATTTGATCAGTTCACTTCACCAAAATAAGGAAAAAAGGTAAGCAAGCTCATGGAATTTTTACATACTTGTATTAAGTTGATTTAGGACGAAAGAGCTGTACAAGAATTACAAAATTTAAACAAACAATATGAGCTAGGAAAGATAGACCCCTTACTGAATATGGAAGTACACCAAATTGCAAGAAAAAGAAGGACAAATAAGGAATTACATTTGAATGCTCAAATAGGAGAATATGATATAGATTATGTATTCCTCGACTTAGGGTCAGAGGTCAATGTCATGACGAAGCAAACTTGGGCACTGATGAGAAAACTAAAGTTGATCTATTCCCCAATCAAGCTTAGGATGGATAATCAACAAGCTGTCAGCCCATTTGGACGATTGGAGCATGTCCCCGTGGACATAGATGGAGTGAGAACATTTACAGATTTTGAGGTAATTGAAATAGTTGATGAGAGTTTCCCTTACCCTGCGCTGTTAGGAATTGATTGGGCCTTCAATAACTCTACTGTTGCTGACTTAAAGAAGAGACATATGACTTTTGAAAAATATGTCCTTAGGGTCATTGCACCTTTAGATCCAGATGAAGGTCAACGATACACAAATCCCATTAGAGAAGAAGACTGCACATACGAACTGGAAAACATCTACAAGCTAACAACCAGACAACAGGATTACATTAATCCTACAGCCAATGGAAACTTAAGCTGGCGAAGTGATAGCGCATGTTCATCAGACTCAGAAGAAGCACTGGAGAATTGGAAGGATAAGATGTATGAAATATCTACAAGAATATGTGCTAGATTAACCAGAGAAGTTCGCTAGATCGACACAACAGTAAGTAAATTACCCACATATGATGGTATAAATCCTTTAGAAACCTTCTTGTCGGACTTTGAAGAGAGTGTACCAACAAAACAAATATTATTGGCAATGGATGAGGCCTTGAAAGCCACACCAACAAGATGGTGGGGGGCACACAAAAGTAATATTACAGATTGGATACAATGTCACACCTTGATGACAACGCGGTTCTCAGCACAAATCGGGAGCTGTGAAGTAAGGTACACAGATCGAAGCTTTCCGAAGGACCATGTGTGAAGTTGCGAAGAGGCCTAGAGCGACCTTCTACAATAACAATGGGTGCACAAATTCATTAATACACTGGACACCACCCCTATCAACTGGTACCTTCAAATAGAGCTGCGCCTTATCAGTACAGATTGGGAAGGTATGACTCAGAATTTCGTAACTACCTTCTTATTTGAAAGTCAATACCCGTCAGTAGATCAAGCATTACAGATTGTGAAACATAAATTATTTGAAGAGGCATCTAGCCTCCCTATGACATAAGAAGAGGATGAATGGATTGCGCCTCTCCAGATATTGCAGGGCTGCTACAACATCAATGCCGATGAAAATGATGATCCTAGGAAGGTGAACATCACATAAATAGAGGGCCAAAGAGACGTGGAAGGACCCGGAGTTGAACTACCATTTATTGGAGAGACGATCAACATTGGAACATAGCAGACACCAAATCTCGCTAATGTCAGAGATTATTGGGATGCTTCCACCATTGACAAGATTACATAATTACTACATGAGTATCATGACTTTTTTCCAACCAAGTTCATTGATATGAAGGGCATTGAAGGGCCTATGGGAGTGATGAGGATCCCTTTGAAGCCAGATGCAAGACCATTCAAACAGAGACCCTACAGATTGAAACCAAAATACAAGGAGAAAGTGAAGACTGAACTTGACAGAATGATGGAAGCAGGGATTATAGAACCTGTTGAAGAGCCAGAGTGGATTAGCCATATGGTGGTACAAGACAAGAAGACATGAGAGATAAAGATATGCGTAGATATCATAAAACTGAATGATTTCTGTTTACATGACCCCTTCCCTACACCATTCACGTACAAAGTGTTAGATAATGTGGGAGGCCAAGAAGTATATTCTTTTACAGCTGGATTTTTAGGATACCATCATATTTGAATTGCCAAGGAAGATCGGCATAAGACCACATTTGCAACAGAATGGGAATCCTACCAATACAGAGTAATGCCATTTGGATTGAAGAACGCCCCAACCATCTTTTCCAGGGTGGTGGTCAAAGCATTCAAGGAATTTCTGCATAAACTTTTGGAAGCATATTTTGATGATTGGACTGTCTTTAGTTTATTGAAGAATCATATTGAATGTATAAGGCTAATTTTTGATAAATGCAGGTAGTGAAAAATTGATTTGAACCTGAAGAAATGCATTTTCTTTTCACCATTTGGAGTCCTGTTAGGAAATATTGTATGCAAGAAAGGATTGCTGGTAGATCCATCCAAGATCGCCATTATAGTTGATCTACCCCCTCCTACATCAGTCAAACAGCTGCGCACTACGTTATGACACACATGCTACTACATAAAGTTCATCAAGGGCTATGCTCATATTACAATGCCCATGGAGAAGCTGTTGAAGAAAAATTGTCAGTTTAGTTGGATAGAAGAATGCCAACATAGCTTCGACACACTAAAACAAAAAATGGTTACTGTGCCCATTCTGGTTTTCCCAGATTGGACCAAGGAGTTTCATGTGCATGTCGATGTTAATCCCTAATATTGCCTCATTACCCCTTAATTGGGGCATATTATATTAGTAATGTTATTTTATTTATGTCGGCTTTAGGCCATTAGTTGTAATTATACCTCCTAGTCTCCTATATATATACCAAGGAGGCATTTTCATTTTGAATCATCTTGGACTTGAACATTTAAGCGGGGTAAAAGGAGGTTTCCCCCTCGAAGAGGCTTATTCTCTGAAATTATCTCTTTTTCAAGGCGTTGATTACTTTTTCTGAGGTGTTTCTATGCTATATTGATATTTGGTTCTTAACATATGGTATCAGAGCTCAAGGTCTTGGGGTTTTGCTGCGACATCTGAGACACCTTGAAATTTTCACTATAAATTTTTTTTTACAATGTTTCAGAAGGAACGGCTTGGAGGATATTTATTACAAGGATCAAGGTACTTTGGGTTCAAATTGCAGCTCCCGAGGCCTTATAATTTTGGAGATACAACCTATACAAGATAGGGTTCTAGAATCATCTTGAAATGAGTCATTGCAGAATTTTCGCTATAAAGTATTTTCTGTAAGGTTTCAGACCCTGAAAGCTAGAGAATATTCACATAAATTAATAAGGTATATGTGGTAAAAATTTCAGCTTCTGGGTCATCTTAAATTTGTAGATACACCCTGTGTAAGATAGGGTATCTGACTAGTCCTATTGACTAGTCTCAAGAAGGTGTTACAGGTAAAACAATCATAACTTCTTCCTAGAGTATTGAAATTGAGTGGGACTAGTTTCATTGGATTGTGGACAGTCTTTAATATTTCTGGTACGAGTTTCAGAATTTTATATCAATTATTTTATGCGGGGCACACTATACAAGTGAGATCTCTGGGAAAGGCTAAAAATCAGCAAGTTGTGGGGAAGTTACCATAAATTCCACTTGGCACATCCAATTTTGATCAGACCCATGGCATTGAAGAGAAGAAATATCAGAGAAATACATAA
The DNA here is from genome assembly GCA_009831015.1 of Picea engelmannii. Taxonomy (NCBI): domain Eukaryota; kingdom Viridiplantae; phylum Streptophyta; class Pinopsida; order Pinales; family Pinaceae; genus Picea; species Picea engelmannii. Next base: position 83,077 of record ML826313.1, on the reverse strand, counting down.
AAGAATGTTTCATACCTAGAAGGGCCGAAACTTTGTAGATACAATAGAAGAAAGATTGTCTAGCAGAACCACCTCAAAATCAAGGTTCAAAAGTGATACTTGGCCAACATGCCACCCAAAAAGGGAACTTCTACACCAAATAAGCCTCCAGACAATCCTACTTTGACTCTTGATGAAGGTGAAGAAATGCGTAGGGACATAAATGATTTACAAGAGAAGATAATAACAAAATATGAACTACAAGATATGGAAGCTAAGTTGGAGGCAAAGATGGATGGTTTAAAAGAGGAGATCATGGAAGTATTGAAAAATTTCGTAACAGAGAAGACACCCGAAAGTGAAAATGCATCCCATGAAATTCATGATGAGGACACAAGGAAGGTGAATCAAGAATGGAGAAACTCCAACTT
>ML826313.1:63805-74740 GCA_009831015.1 Picea engelmannii | reverse complement strand
GTGTTTGTTATTTCTTTATCCATATGCTCATGATTTTAGTTTGTATTAGTTTAATTTTTGCTTATAGTTTTGTTTTTCTTTCTCTAACTCTTTCCTCTACAGCTGTCATGCTCAGCAAGACCCAACTGGGCATGTAAGCACCTATTATTTGCTCACCAAGGTGACAAAGAGGGTGCAAACATATTGGCGATCGTACTGGGGAGAAGGTATCAATTCCTCCCTCATTTGGGTTTATTTTTCTTTCCTTTCAATTTGTTTAACTTGCAAGTACACAAACCGGCCTCTGTCGACCTGCTAACCAGTCAATTCACAAGAGAATTGAGAGATATCCATCTGGATTTTCTTTCTCGGCCGTTTGTCACAGGTGCGTGGGTATTCCACCCCACAGACGCGCATCGGGCACACATGCACATAAAACAAAGTCTTTCTCTGCGCGCATGCGCTTTCTGTTTCAACTTTGCTCGCGCGCCCGCGCTCTGTGCGCCTCTGTCTGCACTAGGGGCCGTGCATTTGATTAAAATTTCTCATTGTAAGTTGTTGGGATGTGGGGAAGGTATTTTTCCTTCTTAATAATGATGTTATGCATGCTCTAAATACTGCACCACACTTAGTCCCCTCACCATATAAAGGGGGTTAGTCTAACACACATAGGCACTTATGAGAATAAAAATCAATTTTCCTTCTTTGCTTTTAGCCACGTGGATGGCTTGTTTTGACTAATAATCTAAGTTGGACAATCATACTTAATCACATCTAACTCACATTTGGGACTAGAAGTTGAAGTAACAATCCTTGAGTATGCTCTTCTCTCGCGCCTTCAAGCGATCTTGAGAATCAGAAAAAGATTGTAAAAACAATCTCATCTCCCTTAACAAAATTTCAAAACCTTTAGGAGAGGACAACGACCCTTTTTTGGGACCCCTCTTAGTTTCATTTTTCAAACACTTTTTAAACTTGTAACGGGCCCATACATTCCCACATGCTACAAAGATAGAATAGTGGTTGGAATTTTTCTTTCTTAGATCAAAACACTAGGAGAGTTTAAAGGTTTGTAACGGGCCCATACATGCCCACATGTTCAATATAGGATAGTTTCATGCTTTTTCTAGATTACATCATCATAGGGAGTTAAAGGATAGTAACGGACCCACATGTCCACATGCTAGCTTCCTAGGGATTTCAAATTCCGCAAGGTTGTACCAATGACATCTAGCTAATTAGGTAATCAAACTCTTGTAAGGACCAAGCGAAGTCCACATGCAACAAGGTGACATCTAATTAACTAAAACTTGGCACACTTTCACTCACACACACAAGTCACTCATCACGCACATAGCCTCTTCTCGAAACGTGGAGGTCTAAGTAAGTTTCCTCCAAAGGGATTCCGAAAACACCCCATATTTTCTTGACAGGACTATCCACTCCCATTTTTAATCAAATGAGGTTGGTTCTCACCCCCAGCCTCACAAAACAATTTCATCTAAAAACTTTCTAAAAACTCACTAAGTTTTCCTCCACAGGAGGTGCCAAAAGAATTTTTTTAGTCTAGGTAGGATTTCGGGGATAGGCATCCAAATAATTCCCCGTTATCTGGTTCTCACATTGATAAAACATAGAGGTTGTCAAATAGGGAACTTCAAATCCTCCAAGTCAAGTGTTCCAATCACCATAAGGAAGGGAGATACTCGTGAAGGGTTGAAGGCCGAGGTCCGATTGTTCTGTGCGTCCCCCCTTGAGGCACCCACCTCTTGGACGGGATCCAGCCCGTGACCCATTTCTTAGGCCAAAAATCTAAATGCCGCACTTTGACTGAGGTACCTAGTGACCAACTGTAGGACATCTACCCAGGTGGCAATTGTGGGCTGCAATTGCACCTTGATTGGATTTTCTGTGGCTATTGGGAAGTATCGCCAGCTCTTTCGGGATATGCCCCCTTTACCCCTCATTATAACCAATTGTTTCATCCTTCACTAGTTTCTCTTCCAGTGACTTCAAACCCCACTGTTGAGTACTATTGGAAGGTCCAGTGCTATTTGAGAGGAAGGACGTTACGTCTTCTAGGACACGAGTATTTGCTTTCTTTTGATCTCCCCACGCGGACAAAACCCTCTTACCCATATACACGCTTCTTTCTCATTTGATGTATGATGCACATCTGATTACAGTTTGACTTTGATATATATATTGTGTAAATAGTCACAACAAAGACTCTTGTTTCTATATTTCTCTCACCACTTTTGGCACACATTCACACAACTAGTCTGACATCATAGGGGAACCACAGAACCCCCGTCATTCACGACGCTTGCTCAATATCCCTCCTATCTTAGGGGGAGTATCTGGTCATACTCGCTCATCGGTACCTCCTTCACACACTCCTGTGAGTGCTACTATATTAGGATCAACTTTGCTTGGTTCTACATTACTTGGGTCAACTTCCCAAGGTCACCCGTTCACTCGCTCTCCTTTATATGGGAGCGAAGGACCCACTTCCTCTCAAGGAGGGAGAACCAACCCACCTAGTCCCCATCAAGGGTCAGGTTCACAACACACTATGGCTGGAGCTAACCCTTCCACCCCACTAGAGATGCCATATTTGGCCTCTCTCAACATACCGGATCTCACCAAACTCACCAATGATCCTATATTGCATGACGCCACATGGCCTGCAATGCCAACCAAACTTCCTTCAGACATACCAAAGTTTGAAGGGAAGGCAGGATATGACCCCGCCAACCATGTCATGATCTTTCATCTATGGTGTTCTTCCAATAACATTATGGACAATTTCATCAGACTGCGATTATTTCAATGCACACTCACTGGCCCATCAGCCAAATGGTATGTCGAAGAAAAATCAGGGTCCCATGCGACCTTTGAGTCATTGGCCAAAGCATTTTTAACTTTCTTCCAATTACCCATCCGCCACGAAAATGGTCTAGAACTACTTTCTAACTTCAAACAAACCTCATCCACCCACATCGCTGACCACATTCATGAGTGGCGTAGGCGACGTAGTTTGTGTAAAGAAGAAACCTCCAAACAACAGTGTCTCGACTGGTTTCTTAGATCACTTGTCTCTCTCCTTGGAAATGATGTAGCTTCCACCTTCCCTCAATCAGAAGAGGAAGCCATCAGTAAGGCCCAACAATATGACCTCATCTACGCACATTCAGGGTACTTATACACGATACTTCCTGATCTTCCAAAACCTGTGCCGTTTGGCCAAGACAAACCTGGGATGTCTCACTTAGCAGACAGACTAATAGGTGCCACCACACACCATGGTCCACAACCCCAACCACCACCAATGTATGGAACACCTTAATACCCTCTGGCCTACGGGGGAACTTCTTATTACCCCCCACCCCCTTATCAATAGCCATATCCTGTTGCTATACCTCCACCCACCACTGACACCTCCCATACATCCATCTATTCCCACAAACAGTGGTGCTCCCTCAACATCCGCTTATAGTACTAGTGAAAGCACACAACCTTCCTATGTACCTTATGGATCAACACCACCACAAAATCCTTAATTCCCATTTCCTGGTCCTCCACAACCCATGGCTCCCCCACATCCTCATGCGGGGGTAAATTTTGTTCAACCTTCTGCTACTCAACAATACCAAAATTTTGAACATTTGAATACAGCCAACCCAACTCATCCATCGAACAATGCCAATAAGAAAGGACAGAACAGAAATAACAACAACCCAGGTCAAGGAGGGAATCAACCCCCACAACACCAACCAGAGATGGTCCCTCGACCATCCCTTCCCCCACAGGAAGGAATCCCCATGACGATTCCTATCCTTACCCCCACCAGAGATGGTCCCTCGACCATCCCTTCCCCCACAGGAAGGAATCCCCATGACGATTCCTATCCTTACCCCCACTACCCCCATACTCACTAACCCCCCTACTATATCTGGGGGTAGATGGAAGAAGAAAGAACCCACCACTCCACTTCCTCCACGCATCCCACCACCTTGCGCACTATGTGAGAAAGAGGGCCACCAAACCAACAATTGCCCATCCCTACCTGAATTACGGAATTTGATTCCCCCCAATCAAACCCCCACAACACCCGTCACTACTGCTAGTCCCCCCACTACCACCCAACCTTCCAGTAGTAAAGGGTTGAGGTCCAAATATGCGTGTGCTATATGTTCAGAATATGGCCATTACACCCATCATTGCCCAACACTACCATGCTTTTGGCAGACATTAGCAGCTGTACGCCAGAACTTCTAGAACCACCCACGCCCTGCTATGTCCTCTTCAAATATCACTGACATTCGTTATGTCACCACTTCCATCAATGAACGTATGAGATGCCCTTGCTCTCTCTGCGATTCATTGGCTCCTTTTACATACCAGTGTCCTATGATCCTTGCATACAAGCAACGTCAATTGACCCTGCGTCACCGACCCGTGGAGGCGATAATTGACATGACTTCGTCACTCGAGGATCTTCATGTCATTTCTCCTGAACCCGGAGCACTCCCAACGCCTCCATGGTTCTTAAATGACATCTCTGAGGATTTACCCCGCAACCCCCCCAACTCCCCTTCTCATTCCCCTACGAACACTCTCCATCCAACCACCACGGGTACCCCTCAGTACTTCAATATATGGTTCATGTCAAGCGAACCCTCACCATCGCCTAGCGTTGCTCCCTCTGCTTCTCCATCAGGGGGCAACCACGCTGTCACCGAGGTCACTCCTCACGACCCCTTGTATTTCCGACATTTTCAATGCGACGAGGAAATACTGGAAGAGATACACCGCCCAAACTCTCCCTGGGATGCACTACATCATCGTGCGCTCTTCCTTCCATAGGAGGCCCTCATGCCTCCTAACCAAAACCCCATTTACACGGTCGAAACCAAAGATTTTATCCCATCAGGGCCTATCGATTGGTTCAACAATCCCATTCCTGCCCCCGATGATTTTGAAGAAGGTAATATGGCCAACATTTCCCCCACCATCAAAATCGACATTTCCATTAAAGATGGCATCGTCGAAGAAATCATCATTGGAGCTGCTTGCACTCCTCAAGAAATCGCCGCATATAAATCCCTCTTCCAAGAATATAGGGATATTTTCGCTTGGTCATACACAGAAATTCCTGGCCTCGACCCATATATTGTCGAGCATCGCATCGACACCTGGCCTGATGTCACACCAGTTCGCCAGAAACAACGACCGCTACACCCATCCAAGGCCGCGGCTATCAAAGCCGAAATTGACAAATTACGTACGGTCGGGTTTATTTACCCCATCGCGCTTACACTTCATGGGTTTACAACCCTGTACCCATCGACAAAAAACAGGAAACTATCTGCGTTTGCACAGACTTTCGCGATCTCAATAACGCATGTCCCAAAGACAACTTTCCAACGCCTTTCATCAATCAAATTATTGACGACTGCGCCGACCACGAGGCTCTCTCCTTTATGGACGGATTCTCTGGCTATAACCAAATTCAAATCCACCCAGCCGATCAATATAAAATTGCATTCATTACCCCATGGGGTACTTTTGCATATCGTGTCATGCCTTTCGGCTTAAAAAACGCCGGCGCAACTTTCCAGCGGGTGATGACATACATCTTTCATGATCTGGCTGAAATCATCCTCGCCTACCTGGACGACCTCACAGCTCGATCCAAGAAACGAACCCAACATCTCGATGATTTACGAATCATCTTTCAACGGCGTCGCCAGTACAACATCCGTTTGAATCCTCTCAAGTGCGTGTTTTGCGTCACCGCAGGGCACCTCCTCGGTTTTATCGTTTCCCAAAGAGGTATTACCGTAGACCCCCTCAAAGTCAAAGCCATCACCGAAATTCCACCTCCTCAGAATTTATGACAACTTTAGAGTCTACAGGGCAAAGCTAACTTTCTCAGACGCTTTGTTCCTGATTACGCCATACACGCACACAGCTTCCTCCGCTTACTACGTCACGACATCCCTTTCCACTGGGACGACTATGCCCAACAGTCATTTGACGATCTTAAAGAAACGCTTTCAAATGCACCTTTAATTATTGCACCTGACTATAGTCGCGACTACATCCTCTACGTATCAGCATTAGCTGTATCAGTAGCCGACGTCCTTGTCCAGCTCGAAGATGACAATCGTGAACATGTCATTTACTACGTTAGTAAGAACCTCTCAGGACCACCCTTGAATTACAAACATGAAGATAAACTTTCTCTTGCAGTTGTCCTCGCAGTCCAGAAACTGCGTCATTACATTCTGCTTCGCACCACAAAGGTCGTCGCAGATTCCAACCCTATGCAATATTTTCTCAGCCGTCGACAAGTTAACGACAAATTCGCTCGATGGATCGTTATCCTTCAGGAGTACGAACTCAAGTTTCCAACCCCTATGAGTAAGAAGGCCCTCGTTCTCGCTGAACTCGTCACGACCCTCCCCTCTGACACCACCAGTGCCCCCGTCAACACCGACTTTCCTGACGAACATCTCTTTTACATCGCCTCCGATTATCCTTGGTATGGCGACCTTCTCATCTACCTACGAACTCAAAAGTTCGGTAACCATCTATCACGAGATGATCGTCGGTGTATTTGCCATCAGGCCCCCCGCTATCTCCTCATCAGAGACATCCTATATCGACGGGGCGTCGACACCATTCTTCGTCGTTGCCTGACTATTGATGAGGCTGACATAGTCTTAAACGACTTCCACAACGACGCTTGTGGGGGCCATCTTTCAGGTATATCCACGGCTCAAAATATTATCCGAGCCGATTACTTTTGGGCTACCTTGTTTCATGATTGCATTCATGCCGTGAAATGATGTGAGCAATGTCAGCTCTATGCCAACAAAGCCCGAGCTCCCCCCTCTCTTCTTCACCCTGTCATTACTGCGGGCCCTTTTTGTAAATGGGGCATCGACTTTATGACTTGTAATCCCCCCTCCAGCAATGGTCACAAATACATTGTTGTCGCCGTTGATTACTTCACCAAATGGGCCGAAGCTATGCCGACTTTCAACAACACCGCTGACACTGCAATGCGTTTTTTTATTTAATCACGTCATATCCCATTTTGGAGTACCACTCCAACTTGTTTCCGACCATGGGAAACACTTCGAGAATGAGATCTTCGTCGAACTCTCATCTCGGTTAGGCTTCTCTCACGAGTTTGCCTCACCATATTACCCTCAGTCAAACGGACAGGTCGAGGCAGTTAACAAAGTCCTCAAGACCATGTTACAACGCACGGTTAATAAACATAAAACCAATTGGCATCATATGTTATTTTCTGCGCTATGGGCTTATCGAACGACAGTAACGACCGCTACAGGTTTCACGCCATTTCATTTAGTCCATGGGGTCGAGGCGACTCTTCCCATCGAGTGCGAAATTCCCACCCTACGCACCGCAATTGAGCTATTACCTGACACTGCTCCGATGGAGCAGCATTTGTTGAACTTGGAGTCTTTGGATGAAGATCGTCGATCTTCCTTACAGAACAACGAGGCAGCTAAAAAATGATCCAAGGCTACCTTTGATCGCCATGTCAACCTTCGGTCATTTCACAAAGGCGACCTTGTCCTAGCTTATGATATCGCTCATGATACCTTTGGCCACGACAAATTCGAGTCACTTTGGCATGGCCCTTACATCATCCAACATTGCCTCACCAAAGGCGCATACATCCTAGCCTCCCTCGAAGGTCTCTCGCTCAAGGAACCCGTCAATGGGTTATACCTTAAGAAATTTTATGCTTAGAAGTAGTCATTCTACTTTAGGTTATTTTTTCTTTTTAGTGTTTTTAATCTTTTTTCTCCTACCCTCTCGTCTAAACTATCCTTTGTGCTATTGACAGATGCTTCCTCCACCAGCCTACCACATTGGTTATGCCGACGACGCCAGTCGTTGGACACAAAATCTCACTTCGGGGCGTGCCTTAAATTCCCCCTACCGCACACTCATGCGCGTATGTTCAGTTTACAGGCGTGCATGTATGTGCACCTTTCCCCGAATCACCTGCGCATGTGGGCCCCATACCCCCTAAATACCCCTGTACGGCCCTCCATACACACCCTGCCCAAAAATTGAAAACCTATTTCTATGCAGGATGATCAGACCACTAACCTGATACTCGCAGAACATCGATCGGATGCCTCGTCCTCTCCGAATCTCCAAATCTCCTCTGAAATCTGCTCGACCAGTCACTATTGCAGCAGGTACAAATGAGGTGGCAATGTGGGCCCTACAGCTATATATAGGCCTTTTGCCAAACTTCCACTCACCATTCCGGGAGCCCAAGGTGTCCATTTTTCAAACCGTCTTCAGCCACGGGATCAACATCCCGCCACCTACATCATAAATGTCCCTGGGTCACTTTTCATCCCAAGCCCCCGGGGCACCTTTTTTCATATCATGGTCAGGTATGCATGCACATTGTCACATTTTTCAAATACATGCTCATATCTTTGATTCCCTTCAGATATTGTTCACTTTGGGTATTTGGTTGTTCTGTGAACAGGTACTTGCTCATCGGTCATCGACATCATCCCTTCAGGTATATATTCAACACTGGCATGTAGTCTCTCCCGCTGTATTGCATTTACATTTCCAGTCACACCCACTGATATTGGCCTTTAGGATACTCATTCCCGGCTCTGCAGTACCCACACCTTCATTTGCATCTTCGGTACTGTTACCCGGTAGCATTATTACCCACATGAGTTGTCCCATTCATATCACCTTTTGGCACTTTTGACACTCATTTTGTTCTTCATTACCCTTTAGGGATGGGAGTCCTGATAGTCTTTCATCATGTCGAGCATCAGACACATACTTCTTCTCTTCATTTTGCTAGCTTTCCATATGGACTCCCAGGTTATTTCTTCACGGTTCTATTTTTTACCTGCACCTCCACAGTATCATGAACCCTCCATTTCATCCACAATCAGTTTGCCCATCTGCGAACCTAACCTTCATTTCACCTTCCGCATATAGAAACTCACCAATGGGGTCCCCACCCTTCATCAGTTTCCCAAGAAAATTATGCCCTCCTTGGGGCACTCATTTCACACTGGGGCACCCGTTTCTGTATTTGTACATTTCTCCCCAAATTATTCATTATTTATTGTACAAACACCTTTATTTCCAGTCTTTACATTTTCTTTTGTCGTCACCGTTGGCGACTTGCTTCCTTTTGGCCACACGCAACCCATGTCACCCTTGGTTGGAGCATTTCTTCTCATCTACCTTTGTCGGCATCATCCATATCTTCAGAGTACTCCATAGGTCATTTACCTCTACCCTCTGCATTTATGCACCTTGTCCCGCCTCTGGCACAACTCATCACCGGTCTTGTCATCCCCCTGACCCTCGACCTTGTTACCCGGTTGCGGCCACTTTTTATCTCACACATCCTCCAACCAAGGGCAGTCTTGAGTCTTCTCACTTTTTGACTTCGTCCATGTACCTCTGCCACTTCCTCACCTCAGTAGATTCCATGAAGTCCTTTGCTTCTGGGAGTCGCGTTACCCTTTTGTCGACATCAACTCCATTTTTCCAGAAGGGTGACAGTATCTTGATTCTCATTTTCCACTTAATGAGAGATCTCAGACGGCACAGGGAGAAACACTATTGCTCCCTGCTGTCGTTGGCCCCCATAACATTCGACGCCAACACATTCTCATGTTATGGTGGGTCTTACTTTGTGACTATTGCAGTTATTTCTATCATTTTCCGAAGACCTCTGAACTTGGTAGGGCCATCAATGCCCGCATTATCGCTGATACTTATTACCGCGATCATTGCCTATTATTCAGAGTATGTTCCTTTGCAAAATTGTCTTCTGCCTTTATCATCACCGCCCCCGAGGGCGCTGCAGTTGTCTACACCAACACTTCAGTCATATTTTTTCAGAGTTACATAACACGAGCATGGGGCATGCCCACCTCGTTTGTACACTGTTTTCTATTTTTTGCACACCTCTCAGAAGGTCGGGTGCTACCGGTTCCTTTTTTTTTTCTCCAACGGATCACTTTGAAATATCCCACTATTTCTCTCTCTTACAACAACATTCTCAGTAGAAGAAACATTGATGGATTTCGGCTATACGTATGCTCCTAAACTCATCCATCAGGGGGCATCTGTTATCACTGAAATTTCATCTGCACATGGCAACAAGAACTCAGCATCGTCAGACAGTAATGAAGTCATTCATGGCACTGAATTAATTTCACAGCATTCCAAAAAATGTCAAAAACTATACAAAGTAACCAAAAATTGAAGGGCGCTTTACAAAAGTTTGGTGCGTGCGCACAGGCGCGGAACAAGAACGTACCATGCGCGCACGATGCGCAACTGTTGGCGCAAAAACCCACGCACCTGCTAAACGACGCATTTATTGAATTGGTCGGCCTCCCAACCACTTATGGATCAGCTCCCAAGCCGATTTGACCCTCAAATCTGAGCTGAATCCGCATGGTAGGCTGGTCAAAGACCTAATGAAGCCCTAAAGAGCCCCTTTTCATACTTCAAAGGAGTTACATAATCACCCAATGCAATGCTATAAAAAGCCATGAAGAAACATCATTTTCTCAAGGAATTTCATGTAATGTTATGCTGCCTAGATTTTTTTAAGGACTCACTCCTTGACAATAACACATTGGCACCATTTCATTGAGAAATCCACCTCTCCATTGAGTGGATGTGCTAGGAGTTCTTTCACCACGATTTTTTATTTTCTTGTTGTAAGGAAAGCAAGCTTGTGAGGGTCAAAGAGCCCTCCTTTGGAGGAAGAAGGGAATCATAGTCCCCTTTCTTCATTGTGCTTTGATTTCATCAATAGATCAGCCCAAAAACATTGGTGATATTGGTCTTTTTGTGTTTGTTATTTCTTTATCCATATGCTCATGATTTTAGTTTGTA
>ML826313.1:13653-63705 GCA_009831015.1 Picea engelmannii | reverse complement strand
GATTTTTTAGAGAGAAAAATTTGAGCAAATTTTGACGATTCAATGTAGTGAACAACTTAGTCGAAAATGATCAACTTTACAAACAATCCAACCCATGTAATATAATGAAATCAATGTACTTTGGATTCTAGGAAACTTCCCCAACCTTTGGATTTAACTTGATCAAGTTGGAATTTTGAGTCCATGTTACCTTTTGCTATAGATTCTTATGCACACAGGCCCAAAAAAAGTTGGAGAAGTAGGAATTAAATGACCTCTCGATTCAAATTCTCAACATCTAGGCGTTTGCAATTGGAGATGTTTTAATCATGTGACTTTTCTCTTTGTGATTACAATTCTTTTAATGTGATCATGACCTCAAACCATTTAATCGATTCATTATTCATTGCCTCACAACTAAGCTCCTTTATCGACATAATGATTTCTCTACAAATCTATCTAATCAGTTGCTTCAAATAGTGAGAAAATGTTTTTCATGTAGCCTTTATCCATTGTACCAAAACTGAAATTAATGCACAAAACAAAATAATAAAATTTATCCACTATACAGATACTGAAATAAATTCATTATACTAAGAAAAACACAATAAACAACTTAGTAAGAAATTATAGACTTTACGAACATTGAAATATATGCTATATAATGAGATCAATGCAGTGAACAACTTATTTTATGAGAATGTACAAATGAATTTTCAATTTAAATCATTAAGGAATATAGAATGCAGATACTATCAGAAATCAAATCCCAAACCTCAACTTTTTTTCTATTTCATACTTGTTTAGTCTCGTCGATTTTCCATGATCACGATCTTAGACCATATAATTGATTGGTAATTTTTTGTCTCACTAATAAATTTCTTTAGTGGGCATAGTGATTTCCATACAATCCTATCTAATTGAAATCATTTCAAAATAGTGAGAAAATATTTTTCATGTAGCTTTTATCCATTGTACAAGCAATGAAATCAATGCTCAGAACATAATAATCAAATTTATCTATTGAATAGACACTAAAATCAATGCAATATACTAAGAGAAATGCAACAAAGTAGTCTATTATGTCATTCTTTTGTCTGAATGTTTTCTATAAAGTTTTAATAATTAATAAATTCTATTGATGATTGTGGGAGATTCTCCTATTCCTCTAAAGTCTCTTTCACCGTACAAATTTATCAAATCATACTTTACAATGTTTAAATATGTTGTCAAAGTTGAGCACTATTAAAGTTTTGAATTGATAATTTACAAACCCTTTAATAATGTTAGGCCAAAAAAAGTTGCTTATTGGGATTGTGAATTGTGTGAGAATCTTCTTTGTCCTAATGCTTGTACTAAAATTATATTACTGTGCATCCCAAAGACAATTAATTTGGTGAATTTCAAATTGTTGCATTAAAAATATTGTAAAACTTAAAATTTGATGACAAATTCAAGCATAGATAACATGATCATGTAAAGATACAAGATATAGGCACAAAACATGCTCTCATTCAAGGGGTAAATAAAGGCAACACTCCATGTCTCTTCCATGCTTACACTTTTATATTATTGTTGTAGTTTTCAAATTTGGTTGGAAGAGATTGTGATCATTTGCATATTCATATTTCATATTATATGTTGTGGTTTGTGTATCTCTAAAATTTCACACTTATGGAAGATGGCCACCCACATTTTTTCTAGTATACCTTGAGTGCATATGTACAATATCATTTGCAAGACTTTGGTACTTCTATATTTGGTTATAATTTAAATAGTGATGATAAATTCAAGGACATAGATCATGATCATTGTTATCACCCAATCTAGCACTTGTGCAAATCCTTCACAAGACACAACACAAGTGCAACATATGGAAGCACTCTCCACTATCACCTAATCAATTACTTCCCTAATTTTAGTGAAGGATTGAGATTCAACACAAGGGAGGCTTCCATAACAACCTATGTTGTGGATAAATTCGTAAATTCCGACATAAACAAATCTCCCTAGTTCAAGAATCCGAAACTAGAACAAAACATAACAATATAAATTCCTTTCCTTAGATTTTAGAATTGAAATACAAATAGATAAGTAGATCATAACTTTTTATCCGAAGTTTGATTTCATTAATTGAAGCTACAAATTCGATTTCAAAGTCTTTTTCTATAGATCTGTGTATGAATAAAAAAGAACTAGAATTGAAATACAAATAGATAAGTAGATCATACCTTTTTATCGGAAGTTTGATTTCATTAATTGAAGCTACAAATTCGATCCCAAAGTCTTTTTCTATAGATCTGTGTATGAATAAAAAAGAACAAGTGAAAGTAACAATACAACACATATTTCGATAAATCTATGTAGATGGCCAAGGAAAAATACAATACAGATGATATACAAACTTTATAAGAAAGGGAAAATATACAACCAAGCCTTGGCATTGAAAAACTCCTTCCAATAGTTCAATGCTTCGATACCCATGCAACCTCCATGAATTCCATCACCATCTCTTGAGCACTTTGGCACCATTAAATATCTTAGAGCCAAAATGAGACTCACAATCTCTCAATCACAAATCAAAATCTATTCTCAATTCACCATTAATTAATTACTCCCCACTTGTTATTCTAATTATCATTTCCCTTTATAAGATGCCTCCATTTATAGATTGGAGAGGAGTTCATGAGGATATTAGGATGAGAGGTTATGATCTCACTAAATCAAGAGAGACATGTGAGATCCAAACCGATCGACAAACAACTCATCATCAAAACTTCTCTTCTAGAAGCTTCGATAATTTCTTCATTTTTCCCAGTACAAAGGTGGTCACACCCTTAAAATGAAACAAACAATGACATTGTCACACCTTCTAGTGATGCATCATGAAACAAGTAAAGTTGTCGAACCTTGCTAGAAAGCAACAAACAACAATCTTGAAAAACATAGTTTTTGAAGTATTTCCTCAAGTTTTGCATATTGCCAAGAAAGGTTCTTCCAAATTCTTTAGGGATTGTGACAATATTCATTCAAATTACAAGATATAGGAACACATCATCAATGTCATCGACGTGATGAAAATAATGTGTAACAGAATGCCCCCCAAAGTATGAAGTTAGAAACAAAGTAATAGATGAAATATTTTTCTATATGGGTAGTTTAAACAAAGAATGCATCGGTTGGAGACTTGCCAACAACACAAGGACATTGCAATACAATGTTATATCATCATTGATATTGGCATTCCCATACTCAGAATAAAAATGATTCTAAGCATGGCCGCTGAAAAATACACTGCAGATCCATGATCGTATTTACTAATGATATGGCCACCAGAAATACAACGTGGATCCATATCACCATGATTTCAATGGATTCATATCCACGAGAATATACACTGTGGATCTATGAATTATAATAGTAACATAGCCACAGACCAATACAATGTGGATCTATGTGACAACATTACTCCAATACTTTCTATCGCAACCTGGGGAAATAAATATTCAAAGGAAGTTCCCCAGGGTCTTCATCTCGTCTTCAATTCCGAAGTATGATTCTAACCATGTGAATAAATGTCTTGATGTCGAACATGGTAGAAACCACTTGATTATCGTTCATTGGTGTATATCGTTAACAAGTGCGAGGGAAATCACCATTAATGTCAATGACCTTCAAGGTACTATAGTACATCCTTTCGAATGTGAATTGTTGAGTTGAAGACAAACATTCCAGAGAATATTTTGATCAGAGATCAATGATGTAAAATATATATCAAAATCAAATATACCTTCCATTGAGGCATGCAGGTTCCAAGGTACTAAAATGCTTCTAAATCAGCTTCCTAGATGATGTTTTGGCGTTGATAGGAAGTGATTGGTCACAAGAGGACCTTGATGTATCCCTCATCAATGACATAAAACAATTACAAGATTTGTAGTAAAAGTACAGATTAATTCTAGGACTGAATTAGGGATGGCCAACGAGATAGGAGGCCTAAAGGAATTCGGAATTTTGCCAACACAATAGAAGGATTCTTGGTTGAAATTCTATCGAATAGTGACATAAAAAAGGTTTTGGCGGGACTGACTCAAAATAGAAGATCATAAGGAATTTTTTTTCAAAAAGGGTATGATCGACAAGAGACAAGTGGATTTATAAACTTTGACACAAAAGTTAAAAGATGTCATGTTCAAGAGATAATGCTACCATTAATACAGATTCAATTATATATTCCCTTCCCAAATTCCCCCCCACCATGCTTGGCAATTACCTCATTATTTTAATGAGATTGAGGAGGATAACAAATGCTCATTGTATAATCTTTTCATTCAGAGAAGTCCCTCGAAGTATGTTTAAAGAACCCTGGGAAGGAGTGGTTCGGTCCCATATGGGTCTTCCAATGTAGGTCTTATGAGTCCAGAGGGAGGAAACTCGGTCGTTTTTCATATTTAGAGAGTTTGAAAAACAATTAAAGAAAACTTACCAAAAAGAGTCCTTTTTTGTAAGTTTAGTCTCCCAAGCCTGAAAAAGTATAAAACAAGTCAAGGGAGAACTATTCTAGTGAACACTCATGTATTCCTAGAGCATACCTTTTTCGTAATTAATCTACCCGGCCCGAAAAATGGGTAAACTTATTTTGAATAGTCGCTCCTTCAAAAACAATCATGATGCTTTAAATTGTTTTATGAGTGTGAAGGAAGCAAGTTCACTCGAAAATATTTTCATGTTTAGGGAGTCTGAAAAGAGGTTAAAGGCGACACCAAAGAGTTCCCAATGTAATGTCCAAAGTTTTCGAATGGGACCCATGGATAGTTGGTAGTTTTCCCTTATCTTGAGAAGCTAGCATCTTAACTCCAACATGATAACCAAAAGCTGGATACATGCCCCCCCAAGCTTTGTTTCATCTACCGACTCTTCTCCTATCGTTGATTTCTATACCCAATAGACTCATGGTTACTAACAGGAAAAAAGTTCACCAGAGAGGGAGGAAGAAAAAGGATCAAATAACCGAGGTGGATGAAATTAATATTCATTTACAAGTCATAATATAAGACTCGACTCAACAATAGAGGTGACTGTTTCATTTTTTAACGAGATTAACGCAGGAAAAGAACTATGCTCAGTGATCAGTTTCATTTTTTAATGAGCTTGACACAAAAATGGGAACTTTGCTCGTAATCGGATTCAGTTTTTAACAAGCGTGAAATCGAAAATAAACTAAGCTCTTAGACCTGTACTTGATCATGGATTCCAAGAGAACAAATCTCTGGAAGGAATACATGTCAGAGGACAAACCTCGGTCATGGATTCCAAGAGATATTCGCTAGATGGAAGAACAACACTCTGGAGGGAATACATGTTGAGGGGCCGCGATAGGTGTACGGAGATAAGACTCTAATATCCATATCGAAGAGATCACCATGTAAGCTACTGGATCTAAGTCAGAAGAAGGGAGAGATTCCTTCTCATTCAGAGTTGAATGCATGGGATAGGTTGCCACATAATTGACCTACGACGGGGTGGATGACGCTGGCATGTAAGGACCATTTAGGGAAGTCAGATGGTTAGCCATCATATGAGGTCCAATGAATGAAACCTGGTCTATGGTTACTATGTTTCCATTATGAGGGAAACACATCACATGAAATACTGTGGACACACGAGCTTTCATGGAATAAACATAGTCTCGCCTAAGGAGTAAATTAAAGTCCAAGGGGTCATGGACTACCATCACATCAATGTAGACCATTCCCGCCTGCAAAGTAAGAGGAAACTGAGGTAGGATCCCCAAAGGTTGACTAACCCTTATGTTAAAATCCAACATATTCTGATTCATCGACACAAGCTGAGCTAAACCAAGAGCTTGCCAAGCATTTGAGGATAGGACGCTAACAAAATCTCCCTCATTTATTATAGTGTTAGGAATATTCCTACCAAAAAGCTAAACAATGATTTGGAAAGGCATGTAAGAAGGAAGACAAGGTTCCGTTAGAGCATTCCAATAAATGGTAATCATATTTCTTATAGGAGGTGCCATTAGAAAGGGTGGAATGCCCCCTTGTACGGAGGAATATGTAGTAATAAGAAATACCTGAGTGACATTTTCACTCTTCGAAGGAGGAGTAGGATCGATTGATTAGGAAATAAAATCGATCACTTGGGTTTCACTCTTCAAAGGAAGAGTACGATCGACAAATAACGAAATTGGATCAATCACTGAATCAACTGGATCAATGGAGGATGAAACCATATTGACCGTTCGATCAACCAGACTAACCAAGGAAATAACCAAGTTGACCATGCTGAAGTCACTCTTCAAAGGAAGAGTGGGATCGATCAATGATTTGATGTGACAAAAATAATGTGTAACAACCGCAAAGGATCCTATAGCAAGTCAAATCTAGTCTATGGACCCCTATCTTAGTTACTCAAAATTACCACCACTTAGACTAAGGTTATCAAAGCAAGATTAAGGTGATTTTATGCAATAGTTTCCATATTTGTGTGTCAGGTATTTCAAGACAATAAATGATAACTATCAAAGTAAAATGAGTAAAGTGAATTTCCAAAAACACTATAAAGAAAAAAGGAAACCATGGTTGTCATAAATGCGCAATAATAGATGGTTTACTTTAGAAAAACAACAAGTTATGAAAACATAAATATAATAGTCCTAAAATTGATAACAATGTTATGAAAAAAAGATGAAATACAAGCTAAGGCTAACACATTAAGTAAACAATGCTTGTTGAAAAGTAAATTTGCATTAAACAAATCTTAATTATGCAAGACGTTAATCGCTAGTTGGATGAAAACTACAACAATGATGTAAGAAATGATGTCTAAGAGCTATTATAAGGTAGTAAAGGTTATAAAACCTATACGTTAGGATACAAATGGTTGAGGAAATAAGATGAAATGAAATAAGACCTAAAACTAGCATAATACATCAAAGGATGAAGATAATTAGTGTTTAAGTCACTTGCAATGGGAAAAAGACTAGGGTCCTCTAGCTTCCTTGGACATATGAAGTCAAGAATGCTACTTCTATGGAGAGAAAAGGCAAGAGAAAGACTTAAGAAACAAACCCTAGGGTATTTCACTACAAACCCTAGGTGTTGATCCTTTAGGAAGACAATTTAAGGTGGTTCACTACAAACCCTCAGAGGTCATCCTGTGTCTTCTAAATTCCTTTTTCAAGAGATCAATATGGATTATGGTAAAAAAATTGGAGTAATCCACTACAAAACCTACAACTTTAACCTACAATAATAACCCTAGAGTAGTCCACTACAAACCCTAGAATTACCCGTATGTCTTTCAAAAAGCTCAAAATAAATGATAACAAGGGGAGGTAATCCACTACAAACCTCCCTAGGGTTTCAAAACAAGAGTTTATCCAAGATAATACAAGGTAGCATGCAATTATCACCACGTTGATAAAACAATTTACTTAATACACCAAGAATAAACCACGAGAGACTTGAAAAAAACACTTACTAGTCAAATAATTGAGCATGAAAGAAACCCTAACATGAAATCATCCTCAAGAAATTTGAAAAGAATTCACTAGATCATCTCCAAGAAAGTGCACACAAGTACTCCATGATGAGAAATAAATATAAGAGACAAGTGTATTAGTTCTCCACAATATGACTTATGATTTGCAAATTTGGAAACCATCCTCTATAAATATGAGAAAATCCTAGCACCTAATCTCTCTAAAATCCCCTAAAATATAATAAATCCATGATACAAAGTGGATAGGTCTCAAGACGACCCCAAAAATAGCATCAAACATAAATATAAAATGATAATACATCAAAATTTCCTCTAAAAGTGTCATGCATGTCAATGTAGTATGCCAAAAGAGGGTGATGTCATCTCCTCAAGGGGTATAAAGTCTCTAAAAGTCACATCAATCCCCAAAACGTGAAAAGCATCATGAAATGTCACATCCTCTCATCAATAGGGTCACATCTCAACCAAGTGCCATCTTATCACCCATGTGCTAGGTCGGCCCAATGCAAAGTAATGTCACTCCAATCATGATATCATCATCTAAATCTCCAACATCCTAGGTCAAAAGGACAATGTCATGCATAATAAGGGCTCATCATCCCTCTAAAGGGGCATACAATCCTCGTCAATTTCCATAGCATCCAATCAAATCCTAATGTCCTCAAGGGATGCAATGTCCAAGCTATGGGGATTCTTTCCCTTTGGATGATCCACAACTAGATATATCTACAACGTCCAAGGTATAGGAGGTGTGAGAAGGTGTCCAAAGGTAGGCCAAGTCATCAAGGAACCAAATCTCAACATCAAGGGTCCAACATCATTTTTACAGTGCACAACATCCTGGGTACAAGCACAAGAACGTCCCTCACAAGACCATTTCCAGGGGTGCATCTTCATCAATCAAGGCTTATATAAGTCAAGTGAAACCAATCATCATGGATACAAGAGTCATTAGAATCATAAAAATTAATCCACAACTTAATAAAAAAGCCACATAAGCAATTCTCATTAGGTATCTTCTTCAAATTTCACACTGCCTTAAGTCTTCATGCAATTTTCCAAGTTTATGTATGGGAGGACCATCATAAGATCCTATTAGGTGTGTTAGTACCCAAGTAGAGGAACTCATCATAGTGTAAGTATAATTAAATGATGTGAGATGAGGTTTACTTCATAGTCATGGTTTCATTAACATGCAAGGCCACATGTGGGTTCATCTCCATGATCACCTTTGTAGAGGGAGCTCTTGGTGCTTGAGTTACCCTAATTTCCTCGATAGTGTGAGTATTCCAAACCCCTTCTTTCCTTTTGATATTCATTTATTTCTTTGTAAGCCCCCTTTTCAGGTTCAAGCTTTTATTTTTATTGGGATTCAATTAATTCCTTTTAATTTGATATCCATTTGGTGCATTAGGACTTGGAGTGATCGCCTCATAGCGAGGGGGTAGAGCTGAAGCTATTCTTGGATTTTGATTTATCATTTATATCCCATTGTTATTTTTCATTTTGAATTTACAACATGCTTTTAATATTATTTCTTCCTAGTTGCATAAACCTCAAACATTCTAGCCCCTTCTTCTCATAGGAAGACAAAGGTACAAACCTTTTTAGGATACATGTAATAGCCATTTCCAAAAGATAGGATAGTGGAAGGAATCAATAAAGTTTTAAGTATGAAAAGGAATGATATGTTACCCCTATCAAGTCTTCCCAATATTACCTCTTTTCCCAAAGA
Organism: Picea engelmannii; assembly: GCA_009831015.1. NCBI lineage: Eukaryota > Viridiplantae > Streptophyta > Pinopsida > Pinales > Pinaceae > Picea > Picea engelmannii. The sequence goes on along the minus strand of ML826313.1, from coordinate 54,467 downwards.
GTGACAATGTTGGACTATGACACAAATGATGGCTACCAAGGTGAAACAAGGAAAAAACATAACTTCCAAGAATCATGATCCATTATCTAACTTCTACCCATGATCCTCACTTAAATGTCTAATGCATTAAATGTAACACTTTATATGAAACAATGACTAGTGTACCTCATGTGTTTGGGCTGTTAAAATAATAGGTGTTCTTGTTTTACCATAGAAAATATCTCAATATTGTCATCCAACCATAGGCACACAACCACCCTCGAGCATCGTAACCTTGACAAATATAATAATTTCGGAAGCAGTTCCAGACACAACAAATAACGAAGAGATAACGTATCTCTCTCTCCAATAATAACACACCAAACATAGAGTCCAAAAACCAAAAACGAAGACCAAACACCTAGTTGCAATAGCTGCAACTGCACTCCTTCTCGAAACTTGCACACCACTTGAATTGTGTGAGTTGTGAATGAGTGAATGACCAAATGAGCTCAAGTGCCCTCTATTTATAGTGCTCTTTTTCACCAGTCCAATCGACTTCTTCTTTTAGAGGCTAATACTTAAATAATAATTCTTTTATTGGGTCGACATGTCTTCTAGGGTTTCTACACATATGTTTAGGGTTTATCTAGCTTCTAGAACATTCTATTATAGTCAGAGGTTACACATGGAGGTTAATACCTCTCACAACTACCATAAAATTAACACTCCCTCCTATCTAGGGAGGTATTTAACGGTAATGGTCTTGAGCACAAACACACCATTCTGTTGGTAGCATCATCATAACCACACAAGCTATCTCATGATCACGTAGATAAACTCATGAGCAACATCACCACTATAAATATCATCTGATAACATCAACTGCATCATCTATCGAGGCCATACTCCATATGAGTAATCGAGCATGATGATGAATACATCACTTACTCAATAAAGTGATACAACGACCATTATTTTAATCCGGACATACATACTAGAAGAATACTTGTCCCAACATATGCTGAAATATTTGCAATGAGATACAATGCTGAAATATTTGCAATGAGATACAATGCTGAAATATTTTCCAGAGACATACAATCTCCATAACAAACAAATCATATCATCTGATATCATCCTGCATCAACAATGTCATCAACTGCATCACCTCTAATCCGTACTAGCATGGTGCAAATGCATCATATCTAAGCTGTACTGGCATGATTCAGAGTATCATCTACATCATCTCTAATCCATAAATCATGACATAAATAGCATGATTCCAATGCATCATATCTAAGCTTTATGCCACCTCTAAGCTGTACTCACATGGTCCAGATCAATGCCTCACATTGTCATCTCCAAGATGTATGATCATCTCTAAGCTGTACTAGCATGATGTCAATACATCATATCTACATTGTATGCCACCTCTAATTTGTACTCGCATGATCATATCTAGCATGAAATGAGCCCCCTGCATCATCTCTAAGCTGTATGGTCATCTCTAAGCCACACTAGCATGACATATATAACATGATATCAATACATCATATCTAAGTTGTATGCCATATCTAAGCTGTACTCACATAGCCATATCTAGCATGATGCAACTCACCAACATCGTCTCTATGTTGTACTAGTGTGAACATAACTATCATGATGCAAGCGTCATATCTAAGCTTTATGTTCAACTCTAAGTTGTACTAGAACGATGCTCCTCATGACATTGTATCAACAACTCCAACCATCTGTATCATATCTAAGATGTACTAGCATGATCATATCTAGCATGATGCAAACATCATCTCTAAGTTGTATGATCATATCTAAGTTGTACTAGCATGATACAGATCCACAACTCACTGACAATCCATGATGCCACATATTAGTGCTCCCCCCCAACCGAGGATGCCATCTCCTCCCTTTCAAGAAAGGGAGAAATCTCCACGAGCCCCAACTTGTCCCTCAAGTATCCAAACTTTATCTTGGAAAAAGGCTTCGTCAAAATATCTACAGTCTGATCATAGATGGAGATATACTGGAGAACCACTTCTCCCCTCCGGACTATAGTACTTGATCTCAATGTGCTTCGACTTGTCATGAAACACTGGGTTCTCTGAGAGATTTACATAGCTTTGGTTATCACAATATATCACGGTCGAATCCAACACCTGATCAAATAGTCCAGAAACCATCTTATGGAGCCACACTGCTTTTGTAAAAGCATAACAAGCTGAAATATACCATGCTTCTGCAATGATGAGTGCAAATGACTTATGTTTCCTACTAGCCCATGATATCATAGAAAAACCCAAACTGAAACACAGTCCGAAAGTACTCTTTCTATCTTCCACACTCCCTACCCAATCTGAATTGGTAAATCCATGCAACTTTACTTCACTGTTTGAGGCATATCTCAAATCATACATTATCGTCCCATGAAGATATATCAAGATATGCTTTGCAGCTATCCAATGCTCATGTTTGGGTTCCACCTAGAACTGACTCAACATGTTCACAACAAAGTAAATGTTTGGCTTGGTATTTATGAAATATATCAATAATCCAATCAACTATCAGTACAAGGACAAGTATACTAGATCAGAATTAGAGTCTCTCAACTTCCTCATATATATTATCGTGGGAGTTGCCATGGATTTTCAATCCATCATCCCAAACTTTTGAAGGATCCTTACAACATTCTTCCCTTGCTCGAGGAAGATTTCACCACGCTTCTTTGATACTTCTAGTCATGATACCAAGATCCTTTATATCAAATTCTGAGGTTAGTTATTTCTTAACAATGAATAGTGAGAGCCTCCACACCAAGCTCTTGGAGCTTGCTTGAGTCCATAGGTCTTCTTTAATATTAATACATGGGTTTCTCTATGGTGTACCTCAAAACCTTGAGGTTTCTCTATATATACCTCTTCCTCAATTAATCCATTGAGAAAGACGGTCTTTACATCCATCTGATGTAAACTCCAACCCATGGATGCTACTAGAGATATGATGAATCTAGTAGAGGTGTATTTGGTGTCTCGAACAACCATCTCATCATGGTCTTCTCCCTCCTAATAGGAGAACCCTCTAGCCATAAATATTTCCTTGTATTTATCGATACTTTCATTCATTGCATGCTTGATTGCTTCCTCAAAGGTGGAAGGTTCTATAACTAGAATATGGTTTTGACTTATTGATTTCTATGAAATTTCTATCTGGAGCACCATACTTCTATACATCTGGAATGATCTTAAGAGCCCAAGATGGTCTGCCCCTCTTAGTATTATCTTGGTGTGGGTCTTCAAATCTCTTTGGTTCTTCCATGTCTGATACAACATTCTTACCTCTCTTTGCATTTGCAATCCTAGGATCTACAAGATATTTATCATGGACCTCATCACGATCCTGGCTGCTTCAACCCACAGATGCGTTGGTAAATCTTGATCATGGATTATGGATTTTACTGCTTCCGTAATTGAACAATTATTTCTTTCTTCCACACTATTCTGTTGAGGATTATAGGAAGTGTTGATATCCCTCCTAATCTCGTCCTCTCTGCAGAATGCCTTGAGATCACCTGAGGTGTACTTTCCTCCATTATCAGACCTCAAGATATTTAACTTCTTTTTAGATAAGATTTCCACAAGTGCTTGAATTTCTCGAACTTACTAAATAATTTTCCCTTTTGCTTCCAAGAAACGAAAGCAAGTTTTATGTGAGAACTCATCAATAAATGAAACATATTGTACATACCCATTTAGTGAGAGGGTTGAAATGTATCTGAGTGAAGGATCTCCAAAAATCCTTTTTCTTTTCATGCTTCCTTTATAATTGATACTTGGTCAGACCATCTGATTCACCATTGATGAAGTCATTTACTCCATTCTTGCAACTGTCATTGTATCTCCCTCCTAGAGCTATCAATTATGACCTGCCTGAAACAAGAAAAATAACAAGGAAAATAGAAGGCAACATTCTTCAACACTCTTCTAGTTTTTTGATCAATCATTCTTTCATAGTAACATACTTGTAACAAACAAATATATCTCCATGGTAGCCTTCATGGAATCTTGTAAGATAACCTGCCCAAGACAAGAACAATAAAGAAATTTCCAATATAATAAAATTTTCATAACATTTCTATGGTAACAAGAATGAGTAACAATTTCATGGTGATCATCATAGTATGACCAAGGTGACTTACTCGGGAGAAAAACAAGAAACATCTCTTGTTAGATTTTTGTATTCTACTGGTTAGTTTAATTTATCGTTCATCTACTCTGATCCTATCTTACTGTCCTAGATTGACCTCGGTTCATATTTATTAAGATCCCAACAAAATCCCTTTAAAACTATTAGCCCCTTTGGTAAACTAGAAGGAAACACAACACATAGAGTGTACTGCGCAATCTCACCCAAGATAGCTCTATGGGTGGCTACAATACTCAGGTGTTTGCAATCTGGGAATGAGTGGAGATCTGTGGTTATATCTTGTAATATTTGTTTATTCAGCTTAACCTTTGATTATAGCAGTTATTCCATTCATGTATGTGAAATCTTAGATCTAACAAGTCACTTGATTCATTCATCTAACATTCAACACTTAACAACAATAGAGACACATACATTCAATCACATAACATAGGTGTTCATGTGGTTCACCCCCTCCTGGGCTATGTCCACAGAGATCTGGCTCTCAAGCTATTTATTATGGTTCAGTAATATGTCACGCTGCATGTGTTTACAATCTTGGATCTTACACCCTCAATCGACTCCTCTATCCCTGCAAGGCTAACTAGATCACACCAGTCTCCTCAGCTTGCGATCTAACCCTCCGGATTGAGCCACTCACTGATTATCTAGCTCACCATCATACTGACTAGTACAATTCTTACAACTCTCTGCCATTTCTCATCCTCTCATTCTCTCTTCCACTCCTTTTTCTCTCCTCTCTTCCCCCCCCCTTCTCCTTCTCTCTAAGTAATACTTATTTATATTCTTGTCTCATCAGCCATTACAATACATTGCAAAAACCCTAACCCTAGCGTCATTAGGTATTTCTTGCATGTGCGCCTTGCATGCTTCCCTCATACGTGATGATTTTCCTTCCAGCTATCCTTTCTTCCTTTGATACTTCTCTTCCCCAAAATAGGCTTTTTCCCTAACTGGGTCTACGTCCAACAAACCCCCAACATTGACATGTGGCTTGTCCCGAGCCACCTAAGCTATGTGCGCTTCTTCAACAACTCCTGCGAGAGAATGGAACTTGCCTGTGAGTTCCCTTGCTTGTGTTTGAGCGTATGCAGTATTTTCTCTGAGCACGTCCAATACTTGTGCTGTAATTTCTTCACTGATCATCTCTGTGCACTCTGTCTGAGTTTGTGCCATGTTCTTCTTTTCGTCCTCCTCCTGCGCACTGAATTTTGCTGCTAGCTCTTGGAGAGGTTCCATTTGATCTTGTCGATCCTTCTTCTGTGTATGTGCGACTATGAGATCTTCTTGCAGCTTCATATCTTGTACTCCTTTGAGACACTCAGTGATATTCATTGTCTTCTGCCTTTGCATGAGGTCTTGGATAGATGCACTTATCTTTTCCTCTTCCCGGTCCCACTGCCAGACCTATTGATACTCCTTGAGCTTTGTCCATAACTGTGCTGCCCTATCGAACAAGTCGACAACTATGCTTACTTGTCGTTCCAATTACTCCATATGCCCTACTGCTTCCTGCTTCCTTTGTTCCTTCACCTTCGGGGAAGTGGTACAGATGAGTTTTTCCCGGAGGTTCTCGATCTCTTGCCTGTATTGATTGATTGTTTCCACAATTTGATCAATTTTCTGCATCAACGTGGGATCTACTCTTTGCGTGATCTTTGGAATTATTTCATAGGATAAAACCAATCCCTGCTCAAGCCTATCTGCGCGATCTTTCTCGTTTTTGGTCTCAATTTTGACTTTCTCGAGCACCAACTCCAAATATTCTCTACTATCCTTTTTGTGCTGCAAATCTGCTGCGTCTGTGCGTGTGCATGATTGTACCTCCTGCACGACACCGAATTGTAGTTTATATAGTGCCTTGGTTAGTATTCACCCCATTACCAACTGTATTTGTGCCAGATATTTCAAGGGTGTCTGGCCTACAAAATCATCCATGGGCAACATGTTGGGTGTGACGTGAAACGTTGAGCTTTCCTGTGCTATCGTCTAGATGATATCCTTCTCGCTAGGCAAAACCTTGGCTCCTGCTTTTGATGCTGCAGGGAATGAATCTATTCCTCTACCCACCCTCTAAGTTTCTCTGATATGCTCTAGGAGCTACCACATGTCCACCAAATTGTCCTAGATTTGGTCCCTTTTGTGTTGGGAATATTCAAAGTTCTCAATTTCCTAGTCGTGGAATTTTTCATCCACGAGGTCCTCATCATCCTTGGTGATTGTATATTCTAGTGGCATTTTGTGCGCCTTTGCCTTCTTGTGCACGCCCCTAGTGTGGATGATCGACCTCTTGGTATGGCCTTGTTCTTGCTGGTTAGCACTTGATGTGGTCCCCTATGTTGTCTCAACCTCTTTTTCCTGTTCCTGTGGTGCCTGGGTGGTGTCCTTTTTCCCCGCCTGGGTACCTTTATTTGGCGCACCCCCTTTATTTTGCTATGGCATCTTTTGACCGAGCTTTGGCTTCTTAGGCATCGTTTTGTCTATTGCAGGTGCCTGTTATTACCTTGCATCAGCCTACTTATCCATGGGAATATCTTGAATCAGGACTGAAACTCTCCATTCATCTTGCCAATCCTTGATGTCCATTTCTACGTCCTCTCCCTTGACGCAGTATCATAGTTGTAGTCATTCCTTCTCGAGATCCTTTCATTCTTGGATCCATACTATATACCTGGTGGATTTGAAGTTCGAGATGTCCTGATATTGCGCGACCACTTCTGGTGTAATCTGCCAAGTGTTCGCAATGCTTTCCTGCAGGTCGTTGTAATACCCTTTGAGCATGCCTACATTTTCACTTCTAGTTTTGGGGCCTGAAGTGCTCCCCAACAATATGTACCACATTGCACGACAACGAGTGGTTCACTCATAAAAGTATGTATAATTAGGCTCCCTCCATCTAACCAAGGCAATCAGGATGAGTATCCAAGAGTAGTGGAACTCTGTCCCTAGGTCCTGCGTGTCTTTACAGTCCTCAAGGAACAAATTTAATAAGTATAGGCCCAAGTTAAGCATAGTGCCCTCCATGCACTATGTTGCAGCTGCAACGACCCCGGAAGGGACTTCTTCCTTGCTACACTTCCTGATCAACTTGCATGCCATGATTTTGTTGGCCAACCTTGTTGTTGCGTCACTGATGCGCTTGATGATGATTTTGTGTGACCCTCTTTCTGTGCCATACGTCTTCCTCATCTCCTCGGCCAATGCCTTCTCCTTTGTCTTGTCATCAAGGAACTGCACGAGAATCTCCCCCAGAGATGACATCCCTGTAATAAATGAAATGAGCGCTACATCTATCAAGATGGGATCTGCTACCCATAGGTACCCTTCACGGGTAACTGCCATCATCTACTTGACGTAGTTGTTTATGTCGCAGGACCTTCCAAAATGAGGGATATCCAACAGGTTTAGAATCCCGGTGTTGGCTAGTCTGGCCATCCACTATTTCGGTTGAAAAATTGGATTGACGAAGGGTCCTATACCCACACTATCTAGGTAAACTTGCTTTACAAACTTAGGGAACTTGTTCATGTCTGTCACATCGTGGTTCGAGTACCATATTTTCTCCAGGCATCTTGACAGGTTAGCTGTGATACACACCCCTTTCGGAATGCGAGGTTATACTATGGCTGTTGTAGCCTGCCTGAGAGATGATATTTAGACGTGCTACTTGCCCTTCCGCTGTGGTGGCTGGCTTGAGGTTCCAACCTCCATTCTTCTCTCCTCTTTATATGCCTCTGGCCGGTTGGTGACATTTTCTACTATTGCGGCTTCGACACTGCTGTGTGTGACCTTTCTAGTGTGGCCGCTTCTGCCTGGTTTGGGATCATCCCATTAACCCTCATGGATTCTTTAGGGTTTTCACAGAGTGAAGGATTTCCTGTGTCTTCGGCCTGCTGGTTCTTTCCCAGATTCGACATATCAATGTCCATGCTCACTGCTGCTGTTTGATGGGTTTCCTCCACCATTGGTGTGGGGATCCCTTCTTCCATATTGGGAAAATGGATTTTGTCCAAGTTGATGAATTTGGTAGTTTGTGTGGTTTCCTGTTCGATTCCCTATGGCTGTTGTGGTGCTCTAAGTTTTCTTCGAGGTCGTCTGTAGGCCTAGCTCAATGCACCTATCTTGGGTGGTGCCATGGTGGTTAATATGGTCTCTACTGAGATAGTTCATTCTATAACTCCTACAAATTCGCTCTTTGCTCAGTACACTCTGCCACTCTATGATTTTTCAATGTCACAATAACCCTTCCATTACCTGCATGCTTTCGTTATATAGCAATTGTGTGAAACTTCTCGGAGAAGTTATCAGAGATGTGGTTTAAATAAATTGGTGCTTCCCGCGTGTTAGCACTCTATAAATTTGTTCGATTAATAAAAAAAAAGACAAAGGTAACCTACAAACCAAATTTAGAGCTAGGTACTAGCCTGCTCAGCTCAGAGGGGGCTCTCTCGTATCACTTGGTGTTTCTTTGGAAATCAATGGATAGGTTTTACTGTTTTGGTTTTTTTTTAATAATTTTTCTAGCAAGGAAGGGGAGGGACACTTAGGGCTATGGAGTCAAACATATGAAAATGAATGAAAACACTGACTTGTCTGTAGGAATATCCAGAGGATAAAGGATAAATGAGGTGATAAATATGAGTTATAATTTGTAAATTTGCAAAGTGTAGGAATAAAAAGAAAACATGTAACTGCATGAGAGCATTAAATAAATGAATTCTAAATTAGTTAGGAAGAACTTAACATAGTTTAAATTGCTTCAGCCAAGAGCATCACAAGATGAATTCTAGGCCTTTGACTATCCAATTTAAACAAAAGATAGTGAAAATGAAATAAAAAATACAAGAAATACATACAAAGAGAGGAGACAAAACTAAGATCAAGACCATTAGAATATTTTTATGGAAACTTCAAAGACTTCTGCATATGTATTCAATTCATCTTCAGAAAATTAAAATTGAGTTCCGAACAACTAAAATTGTACCCTTGCACTTCTAACAACATTAATACATTTGGAACTTCTGATACTTATACAACTCGAGTTCCTTTAGTTGGAAGCCGATTACAATAGATGAATTGAAATGTTTGAGCTTCTAAAACTAATTATAATGATTACAAATGACAGTTTTGGTATGAGAACCGGCTATAATGATTAACAGGAAAATGTTTCATGATCCAACTGCAGATTCCTCTGATGCTTCAGCTTCTTTTGCCACTTATTCTGTCCTGGTCTTCTATCTGATCTGCCATATTCAATGACACTTGGACATCATTTGTGGGACCCTGGAAAACTGCACTTTGTTTTACCTAGCCACACTATCTCCTTCCATTGCAATTCAGAAGGGATATTACAGTCCATCATTTCTTTTATTAGGATCTCCAAGTCAATGCAGGAGGCATATTTCATGACTAGTAGTCCAATCTTCACTGTTTTGAACTGATTAAAAATCTCTAAATCTGTAATCAAATGTTCAACCAAGGTTTCTCCTTTCAATTTTTCCTCCAAGTTTTCAAACTTGGATTGATCCATTTTGCATTGAGTGAGGTGAGAGTCGTATTCCTCCTAATCATATAATTTTCCTTTGCCATCCTAAAATTGTGGGAGGCCTTTGATGAATAACTCTTCAAACAGATCCTTGAATTCCTGTACACTTTTCTCCATCTACGTGGCCTTAGTTTGGATATTTTAGTAGGTTATGCTTGGCAATAACCCTCCTGGACCATATGATCAATGTGGTTCTATATTTGACCCCAATGGTATGAAGTTCTGCAGTAGGGATGGAATTTAGCAGTTTTATGACATTTTGGGCCCACTCTGATGGTTTCTTTGCTAATGTATCATTTACAACAATGCACCTACTTTTGGCTATGATGGTCATGTTGTCTTTATCATTGATGAAGTTTAAGTACACTCTGAACTTGGCAGCTTCAACAACTATAGAATCCCAAATGATGTGTTTGGCTCCCTACAATAGTCCTTTGCCTCTCAATCTTATTTTCAGCTTGTTTATCCTCTCCTACAAAGCTTGATTCTCCTTTTGAAATTGAGCCATCCTTTCATCTTTTGTTTTCATTTCCTGCTTCAATTTCTCTATGTCTCCCTTTAACCCCTTGCTTTATCATACCTTCAGGCTAACTTGTGACATAGCCTGGACAAGTCCTTTAGTGCTTGGCCCAACTTCTGCATCAGGAGGTATAACTACAACCATGTTTATTAATTATTTCTATCCTTGTGACCAATTCACCTTTTCTTAATCTAGCTGTAATACCTTAGCCTTGTAGTTCAATGTGTCTTGTCAAAATGCTTCCTTTTCCTGTTCTAGAGCAACCAGTTCTGCTTGTGAATGCTCTGTTGCAAACATCTTCAGTTCCTTATTCAAGCTTTTAATTATCTTGTATTTTTCATCCAAAGAGGATTTCACCCCCCGAGGGCCTTAAGATTATAGCCTCTTGACCTGAGTTTTCCAAGCTCTGCTGGATGCCTTTTCTTGCCTCAACCGCCCTTCCAAATTTATTGCATAAGTTGACATCTTTGAATTCTTCAAACTTAGACCCAAGTAATCAAAATACAACATATCACTGGTATTCCTATGGAATTTGAATTTGTTTGGAGCACTGATGTTGTCATATTTTATCTTGATCTCAGATACTTTGTCTTCATCTGAAACTTCTATATTAAATGTCCTCTTTTGTTATAGGGTTGCCTCCATTTTCTATGTTTGAGTCTGTTGTAGGGTTGCCTCCATTTTTTGTGTTTGATTTGGTTGCAATATTGCTTCCATATCAACACATACTTCTATATTTTCCAATTTATCAAAACCCTCAACATGTTCATGCTCGTAAGGGGCCTGTTTGTTCATTAGTCTTCTCTTGGATATGATCTGATGTGGATCATATATTCTTCTCGGTAGTTGTGAAAAACCAAACTCTTTTAGATTTTCTTGGATATGAGATAAGCATGATCTCATCTTGATAATGAAGGGTCCAATGATGAAAGGGAATTTGAGGTTGGAGGCTTTGTGCAATTTCAGGAAATGGTCTATTTTTTATATGATTCTTTGCCTAATGAATTCAAGGGAAAAGACTTTGGGTTTCAGAAAAATAGGAAAAAGTTCGGGGGATTCATGGCAACCATACACCCAGAAAACCGTTGAATGCATGAACAATACCCAATCCCCCACTCTGTTTTCTGGATTTGGCTGTAAATAGCTCCTCATGTCATACATGACTCTTGGTAGGATGGTGTTGAAAATAAAGCTGTAAACCTTGGACATGAATTTGTTGATGAAGATGAGAAATGTGATCCTCTTACATTCAATTGATATGAATGCTGCTTAAGGAAATTCTCTCTTATTCGTTTCCAAGAAAATCTTCAGCAAGTATGTGTAATATCTGAAATGTCTCAGCGATCGAAAATTCACTAGTTGTTTATGGATGTTATCAGCTATGAACTGGTGGAAACTGACATAGACTGATGGACTAGAATCTAACTGAAAAAATGGCAACAAGAAACCAAACTTGACCTCAAATACATGCTTTTCATTATATAGACCTAAAATTTGACTTAGTAGAGAACAAACTCATTGGACCTCTATCACCATGATACTCACACTCATTGGAAAAGACAAAATTTCTGAAAGGAGCTCTGGTTTGACAATTATCTGTAAAAATAGGTCTTTGACTTCTGACATACACTCCTTGTAAACCCTAATTATATTTTCTTCCTCGAACGGTTTAGACACTGTGGATAAGGACTCTGGTATTCCAAGGGCACCTCGAATTGATAGATTCTCTACCCTACACATGACCTCATACCCTTGTTTATTGACGACACCTTTCTCTTCCTGTGAATACTGCTCTGTGAACCAACCTATGAATTTGGGGAAAGGGAACGCGACCTCGACAACATAAGGGACTATAGTGGCCTGGATTTTTTCAAGGAAGGGTATCTGATTCCCTACTTTATCAGACAGATTAGCTCTGGACACAGAGATGGGCGAAATGGTGATTTCAGTGTCGAACACATCTGAATCTCGATCAATTAGGGATTCTTCGTTTGACACGGGGTCTTGCTCTGTTACTGACATTATGATAGGGTCCATGGTGGAAATGAAAAATACCTGTAAACGAGCGGAAAAGGTGTGAGCTTGGTGTACTGTTGAGCTTCAATTTGAAATGGAGCAGTTGCGCCAAATTTCAAACGTTCCAGTATTTTGAAAAACAATAAAATAAATGACAAGTTCCCTTTATATACTTTCCCGATTTCGGGGGCACGATGAAGTGGTTTTGGGCAACTTGCTTCTCACCCCATAATGCACCCATTAGTGCCACGTGGTCCTGACCCAAACCCGTGGTTTAATTTTCGGTCTGCTTTCAAGAATTATCCTTTGTGCAACTCCTCCCCCCGAAACGATCTCCGACCGTCGATCTGGGGAGCTATGTGATCCACGATGTGTCAGGTCCCATCACCTTAGCGCTCACCATATCTAGCCTTGTCCTCTAGTTTGTCACGCCTCCACATTAGTTTAGCACCTCGCTAAGTATTGAAAACTCAATTTCACACAAAATATTTTGTGGTGATAAGATGGGATCCTACTGGGGATGCTATCCTCCCATTGATGTAGAAAAGAAAGAAAGACCGAGTGCCTACCCATTGGGATTTAATTTACTCCTACAACTGAATTTACCAACATCTTATTTAGAAGACTAAAAAATCTACTAAACATAACTTAGGGCCTTCGCTTCGGGCTTCAATTTCTGCTGATTTAATTCCATCTACTTCAACTGAAAACCAAAATAGTTATATACAATGAATGGAAAGGGTGATAGTTACTTTAAACGATATAATGTTTGAGAAGCTGACCATTGATGGGTCCTCCTCCAATGATATGTCCATTACTCTTCTGTATCAGATATGCATTATTCCCATGTATGCCACAATTTTGAAAGGTCTCAGCCATAGATGGTCAAATTTCCCATGCTTTCCTCTGTCTTCATTTCTAGCATCCCATGTCAACACCAGATCCCCTAATTTGAAATCATCCTCCTTGGCATGCTTGTCAAAAGCCTTTTTAATCCCGTCTTGGTGCAACTGAGAGTTGTTGAAGCCTTTTTCTCTTGTTTTCTAGCCATTGATAAGTTCATCTGTTCTCCTTCAAGTGGCATCTGTTTCAACATCCTGCTCCTGTAGCAACCTCATCACTGGAAATACAAATGCAGTAGGAAAAATTTCCTCCGTTCCATACACAATCTGGAAGGGTGAAGTGGCAATTTATCTCTTTGTAGTGATCATGTCAGCCCATAGTGCATGGATGAGATTTTTGTGCCAAGCGTTTTTGTTATCTTGCAGCATATCCTTGATAATTCTGGTTAAGATCTTATTTGATGACCCGACCAACCCATTACCTTGAGGGTAATAATACATGGAGTGGCCAAGAGTGATATTGTAATCACTGCAAAATTTTTCCATCTTCTTGGACTTAAATGTTGCTGCATTATCTGTAATGATTTTGATTGGGCACCTAAACCTGGACAAAATATTGTTCTCCCAAAACTAAATGACAACAACGTATGTGGCATGCCTGGTGGGAACTGCCTCAATCCACTTGGTGAAGTAGTCTCTGGTTGTCAGTATCCACTTGTGCTGAGATGAGGACCGTGGGTGAATTTCTCCTATGAAATCAAGGCCCCATTGTATAAAAGGTGTTTCAACAGAGATGGGATTTAAGGGAAAAGGCCGCAACTTTCTGTAATGTTCCCAAGCCAATATGCAAGGAACATCATGGTTTTGGGTGTATTTTTAAAACTTTTCTGGTTGTGGTATTTTGTCAAACACTTTGCTTCAGTTACACTTAGGGTTTTACTGATGTGTTTATATGTGTGTTTGCAACAATAAAGAAGAAGATACAATCATGGAACATACCTCAACCATATGCACGACCAACAATATGATAGATAAGCCCAAAAAATTGCAGATCTGATCTTTATTTCATAAATAGAAGCAAGAACCTGATACAATGAGATGCCAATATGGAATGCACATCAGATGGCTCCGATAAAGACAATAGAATATATGAGCTTCTACAAAATGCTCCAAAAGAAAACTACAAGCCTCCCAACGTCGAATACTCATTGAAGACCAATGCAAGAGTAGATCTGGGCCGTAAGAGTTGCTAAAACCTCAAGCTGGAAGGTGCCATGCCCTGCTGAAACCTCGATGACCTCAACAATTCGGCCCTGCTACCAAAGATGTCCAATCACTCCGGTAAATATGACAAACTGTAGATCGACCAACTGCAAGAACAACCCAGGTGCTCAAATCTTCAAGATCCCTCTCAAACCCTATGGATCTACCTCTCCTCCAAGGAATGGTGCGCCCCCCTTGGATGCCTGAAACCCTATATAAATTGACCTCTCTCCTAGATACCTCCAACAACTCCACCAATCCACTAGAATGATAGATCGGGGCATGGCAATGAAAACCCAAGTGCTCAACTAGGTAAAATACTTGCTAGACCCATGGATCTAGCAACCCTCCAAAGTGTGGTGCGCCCTCCTCTTGGGAAATCATCCCACTCTCAATACAAATGAATAAACCACCAAAATACCTTTGGAATCCACCAAGAATAATTCTATGACACCTGCAAAGGAAATCCAATACCTGGAATTCCCAAAATCTCTTCACCTCAGCTAGATTGAATCCTCCCTCAATGGATGGTGCACCCCTCTTGCTGGAAACCCCAACTGGTGCACCCTCTCTCTCTATGCACCTGCAATTGATGAAGAATCCTCATTCAAATTAGTAGATCTGGAACTAGAATGGTCTGGGAGAGTATTGCTTCTCTGAGACCAAGCTTGGGACAAGCTAGGTGAAATATTTCACCACCGAATCATCCTCTAGGGTTTGTTAAGTCAAAACCCTCAAAACCCCTAGATATCCAGATATCCAAAAGATAAACATACATGAATGAATGAGAGAATAGAGGCCCTTGCCTCTTCTTTATACTTCCTTCTCACCTTATCCCTCCAAAGTCACTTTTACTTTATTAATATTCAATTAATTAATGAAATCACTTTAATTAATTAATTAACCTTTTACCTCTGAAAAGTGCCTTACCTCTCCTTGTGGCTTCCCTGGCCACTAAAAGTCACTTCTCACCATACCATCTTGTAGTGTTTCTCCTCCTGATTCCAATGAGCTATTACACTAAGAGGTTCCTTTAAGTAGTGTGACCAAAGTGACCTCTTTAGTGAATTTAATTAACTTATAGCTCAAAATATTCAAAATCGTGGAAATCGTTGAAATGCAACGAAAACAAAGCCAACCTATGCGGAATGGACCATAATGATGAAATGGGATGAGCGATGCAATCTGGACCCCAAAATTCCTCTCAATAATCCCTGTACTCGCTATAACATCCATCTCGCCACTTTGGTCATCATAAACCTATGCAATGTAATGATGTCCCAAAGTGGGGACATTACAGTCCTCCCTGCTAGAAAATTGCTGGTCCTCGAGCAATAACCAAATCCCCTCAAGCATGATACCATGATCCCATGTCCACCTATGGGATACACAATATATTCCATCCAAAGATGAACTAACACATACTCTGCCCCCTGGTTCCCATATCAATACATGAATTGCAATTCCCTGGGAAGCATAATCCTGAAATGTATCATCATCGTGAAACTCCTGCTCATGGATCATGGCCTCATCCCTGACTAAGTCCATCCTCTAAGATACTTCCAAGATCAACATGGCCTCCATCAACTGCCCATGTTGATGCTAGAATGAGGTACTGCCAGACCTCCGTGAGACACCCTCAAGTGATGTGCTCTCCTCAACACTGAAGCTCAATGGAAAGTCATAACAAATTTCCTCTACAAAGGTCCACTCATCCTTGTCAGTCAGTGAAATGATCAATCCTGCAATCCGTGGGTCCCATGCTAATCTTGTCATAGATCACCATGATGGCACTACACTATGCTGACCATGCCTATATACACTCTGTATATGTACTGGATCCTCCACTCCTGGATCCTCATGATGAAGTACCTATGGAAATTGGACCTGCTATCCAGAAGATGCATCTGTAAAACTATCTTTGTGGAGGTAACACCCGCCCAACCATCTCCACTCTCGATCATGAGTATCTGAAAGAAGAAAATATCTCACTCCATAGGATAGGCCCTTGCAATCCCGCTCGAAACCAACCCAGAGTGAGGTATGTGGCTCTCTGGTGCAACCTGGGTCATCATAAGGTGAAACAACCTACTAAGAAAAGTTACTCTCGGATCCCATGGCAAACCTATAAGTTATCATTTCCAATCCCTGCTAACTAATCTTGTGTCATACTGATCACTGTCGGAATCCCTCTGTGCCCATCCTCATGAGAAGCCGTAACTATGTCGCTCTCTAAGATGTCTGCTATCCCTAGACCTATGATGCTCACCATCACACACCGAGTCTCCACTGGTTGCCTATGACGATACACCTCTATCCTGCTGTATGCCGTAAAAGTACTCATGTCAGGTGGTCTCGACCTAGCCACTCTCCATGCCCTCAACCACTGTTTATCTCTCCTCATGATGTTTTCTATGATAAAAGTGTGAGGCAAGGCTAACATAAACATCTATAGCTGACTGTAGGACTGGAGAATACCATCAGCTTTGGTCAACCCCAAGGATTCGACCAAAAACTCATTTACCGGTACCCATGATAAATACTCTCTTGTAGTCATCACCGAACCCCAATCATCGTGTACAACCGACAATAACTCCTCCAACTTCCAGTCAACCATCCTCCATCTCTCATCTCCCATGAAATTGCTGATATTGTGAAGCTGATCTCTCATAGCTATGTGCTGTTTCAAAGGAGATGCATCTACATGCTCCCTGAAGTGTGTCTCCTCCCTACAAGTCAATACACCCCTATGGATCTCACTGTAAATCTCTGCATGTCTCTGTGAGTCATCACTCACCAATGTATGCTCTTACATACTCAGGTAGTCTCCTGTATACTCCTGCAACATCATGGGTCCTAGGTGTACTACTAGATCAACCTCTACATGAAGGTCAATGTCTCTCAGGACACAAATAGAAGTGTCATAAAAACTACCCCTGGCTCTGGAGTCCTCATGTGTATGTGAGTGCCTGACTATCTCAAAGATCCCTATGGAGGGTAGATCATGTGCCTCCAAATCATAACTCTCCATACTCATCAGTGATCCTACCAAGTAGTGTGACTCCTGATCACAATCATGCTGAGGTGCTACCTCATGTCTCTCACTGCTAGTATGTGATTGTACATCATCACCAACTGCCAGCTCCCTCTGACTCATGCTGTAACCTGTATGAGCTACTGTGTCCTCCTGTGCACTCATCATGCTACTATCAACTACGCCCATATACCATATTGATGTGTCCAGACACATGCTATGATAATCCTAATCAATAAAGGGTACGTCCTCACCACTCTAGGCTGGTCCTAGAGTCTCCATAACCTGCTCAAACAATGGAGTCTCCACAAGAGGTGACTCAATATCCTCATGCTGATATGTGTGTATAAGGTCTACTATCTCTCCTCCTGGGCCTGTGGATCCATATGTCTGTGGTGTGCATCCCTCACACAAGGCTCCTCCATCATATCTGGAATGCCAATGATATCCTCATGTGACATGGCTATCATGGGTGTCTGGCAAGATGACAGATGTGTCACAACCAACATAGGGAGATGGTTATCTATAGGTGATAACATGTGTGAGTCCTCACCGGTGTCACCACTCTCATGGGGTGTAAGGTCATCAACAATATGTGATATGTCTGTTGTAATGCAAGTGATGTCATCCTTCTCCTCTGACTGTCTATCCACTACACAAAGGTCACCATCCTCCTCAAGCATGCTAGTATCACCAACCTCTGCGCAAGAGTCACTATCATCATCAAACTACCCCAAATCAACATCTATCACTCCATCCTCACACACCTCATCATCACTGTCATAGTGTGCCTCGATAATGTGCTTCTGATCCTTACCCCTGCACCTATGATCTGGTTCCCAAGACACCTTGCAACTGTAGCAATGTTGCGTGTTCCTAATGGGTGTGGGGTCACTTTGTTCTTCCAACCATCTAGCTGTTTCTCTTCTCCTTTTATCTGCTACGATGATCCCATGTAAAACATCCTCTTCGCTCCAACTAGGATTTCTTAAGGTTACATACTGAGGAAAGGTTATTTGGGCCCTAGTTTCCTTGCTAAAGCCGTAATATATTATCTCCAAGCATGTTATCTCAAAGCATATCTCATCCATTTCTTCTAGGCTCTGTAGGCATGTGATAATTCCCACTGGCTGGAAGGAATATAAGCTATGATACCACTGTAATGTTCCCAAGCCAATATGCAAGGAACATCACGGTTTTGGGTGTCTTTTTAAAAGTTTTCTGGTTGTGGTATTTTGTCAAACACTTTGCTTCAGTTACGCTTAGGGTTTTACTGATGTGTTTATATGTGTGTTTGTAGCAATAAACACAAAGATACAATCATGGAACATACCTCAACCATATTCAAGACCAAAAATATGATAGATAATCCCAAAAAACTGTAGATCTGATCTTTATTTCATAAATAGAAGCAAGAACCCGATACAATGAGATGCCAATCTGGAATGCACATCAAATGGCTCCAATAAAGACACTAGAAGATAGAACCTGCTACAAAATGCTCCAAAAGAATATGACAAGCCTCCTAAGGTCGAATACTCACTGAAGACCAATGCAAGAGTAGATATGGGCCGTAAGAGTTGCTAAACCCACAAGCTGGAAGGTGCCATGCCCTACTGAAACCCTGATGACCTCAACAATTCGACCATGCTGCAAATATATCCAATCACTCCGATAAATATGCCAAACTGTCGATCGAACAACTGTAAGAACAACCCAGGTGCTCAAATCTCCAAGATTCCGCTCAAACACTATGGATCTGCCTCTCCTCCAAGGAATGGTGTGCCCCCCTTAGATGCCTAAAACCCTAGATAATTTGACCTCTCTCCTAGAAACCTCCAACAGCTCCACCAATCCACTATAATGATAGATCGGGGCACGAAAATGAAAACCCAAGTGCTCAACTAGGAAAAATACTCGCTAGACCCATGGATCTAGCAACCCTCCAAAGTGTGGTGCGCCCTCCTCTTGGGAAATCATTGCACTCTCAATACAAATGAATCCACCACCAAAATACCTCCAGAATCCACCAAGAATAATGCTATGACACCTGCAAAGGAAACCCAATACCTGGAATTCCCAAAATCTCTTCTCCTCAGCTAGATCGAATATTCCCTCAATGGATGGTGTGCCCCTCTTGTTGGAAACCCCAACTGGTGCACCCTCTCTCTCTCTGCACCTGCAACTGATGTAGAATCCTCCTACAACTGAGTAGATCTGGAACTAGAATGGTGTGGGAGAGTATTGCATCTTTGAGACCAAGCTTGGGACAAGCTAGGTGGAATATTTCACCACCGAATCGTCCTCTAGGGTTTGTTAAGTCAAAATCCTCAAAACCCCCAAGAGATGGGCCCTCTAGCTAGAAGCCAAATATCCAAAAAATAAACATACATGAATGAATGAGAGAATAGAGGCCCTTGCCTCTTATTTATACTTCCTGCTCACCTTGTCCCTCCAAAGTGACTTTTACTTTATTAATATTTAATTAATTAATTAAATCACTTTAATTAATTAATTAACCTTTTTACCTTTGAAAAGCACCTTATCTCTCCTTGTGGCTTCCATGGCCACTGAAAGTCACTTCTCACTATCCCATCTTGTAGTGTTTCTCCTCTTGATTCCAATGAGCTATTACACTGAGAGGTTCCTCCAAGCAATGTGCCCAAAGTGACCTCTTCAGTGAATTTAATTAACTTATAGCTCAAAATACTCAAAATCATGGAAATCGTCAGAATGCAACGAAACCAAAGCTAACCTGTGCAGAATGGACCATAATGATGAAATCAGATGAGTGATGCAAGATAGAGCCCAAAATGCCTCTCAATAATCCCTGTACTCTCTATAACATCCATCTGGCCACTTTGGTCATCATAAACCTTTGCAATGTAATGATGTCCCAAAGTGGGGACATTAAACTTTCTCTTCCCATCAAAATTTGACATTCATGACAACTTGAAACCTCTTTATAGACATCAGAAAAAAATCCATGCCAATAGAACCCAACCCTCAATATCTTGTGCACATTAGTTTTCCAATAATGGTGTCCTCGACAATTACCTTTATGGAATTCTCTGATGGTCTCCTCTACCTCTTCCTCAAACAAACATCTCAACAATATTCCTCCTGGATTCTTCCAATATAGAGATTGATTTACAATACAAAACTTTTTTGCTTTAATATTTAAGAACCTGGCCTTGGTTTTACTCAATTCAGGAGGAGCCTACAAATTTCTCAACACATAAATAATGTCAACATACCATGGGGAGTCAAGGAATTTTTGGGATATCTGAGGATCCCTTTCTTCTTCTGAATCTGCTGACAAGTCAACAACGAAATTTATTCCCAAGAGCTCAAAATTTGTTTGTGCCATAAGATTTTCAAGTCCTCGCCCCTTGATAAACTTTTTAGGTTTGATCTCAAGGTCATATTCCAACAACACAACTATCCACTTGCCCCTTTTCCCCTCAGGATCAGGCTGAGTTAGAATGTTTTTCACATAACTATTGGGTATATAGGCAGTGGTATGAGAATGCAAGATATAAACTCTAAAATATTTTAGGGCCTTGACCAGTGCATATGCCTTCTTTTCCATGATATCATACTTCAATGGGGAATCCCTCAATGTCCTGCTATACTATGCTATAGTATTTTCAAAATTCTACTCATCCTTCTATAATAAAACATCAACAATGGTGTGCTCTGAGGTAAACGAGAACAATATAAAGTCTTTTTCAAAATTTGGACTGGTTAGTACTGGGGATTTGGTCAATGCCACTTTAATGTCTTCAAAGGATTTTCTAGCTTCATGGGTTCACTTTATCTCACTTCCTTTCTTGAGCATGTTAGTAATATGCTTTATGATTTCAACCAGGTTAGGGATGAATCTTCTCATAAAATTTACTTTCCCCATGAAAGATTGTACTTCCTTTTTGCTTCTGGGCGTGCCAATTTTCAAAATCCCCTCAACTCTGTTGTGATCTATCTTTATTCCTTATTTTGAAATAATGTGACCAAGTAACTTCCCTTCTTCCATGCCAACATTTGACTTCTTGGGGTTCAATGAAATGCTAAAATTTCTGCACTTTTGAAAATCCCTACTTAGATGTTTAAGATGTTCTTCGTCAGAAGTTAAATACACAATGATATCATCTAAGTAAATAACAATAAATTTATCTTTTTCATCAAAAAAATCTATATCCATAGCCGTTTGAAATGTTTCTCTTGCATTCATGAGGCCAAAAGGCATCTTGGAATACATGAGGGTACCCCATAGTGTTGTGAATGCTGTATTTTCCTGATCATCAGGGTGCACCATGATTTGATTGTACCCAGAGAAACCATCGAACATTGACATTTTCTGAGAACCTACCACTTTCTGTAGAATGTGATCCATCTTAAGCAGTGGGTATTTTTCCTTGAGAGACACCTTGTTCATATTTCTGAAGTCCACACACAACCTGATCTCTCCACTCTTCTTTCTGACAGGCACCAAATTTTCCACCCATTTAGAAAACCTCAAAGATACTATGATCTTGGCTTGAAACAACTTCTTTTTCTCTTTCTCAATCAAGGGAAACAACAAAGGATTGATTCTTCTTAATTTTTGTTTGAAAGGTTTATGATCTTCTTTGATTGGAATCACATGCTGAATCACCTTGGTATCATAACACATCTTCTTTATCTCTTTCTCGATCAAGGGAAACAACAAAGGATTGATTCTTCTTAACTTTTGTCTGAAATGTTTATGATCTTATTTGATTGGAGTCACATGATGAATCACCTTGGTATGATAAAGGCATATTGGAATACATGAGGGTACCCCATAGTGTCGTGAATGCTGTATTTTCCTGATCATTAGGGTGCACCATGATTTGATTGTACCCAGAGAAACCATCGAACATTGACATTATCTGAGAACCTACCACTTTCTGTAGAATGTGATCCATCTTAAGTAGTGGGTAGTTGTCCTTGAGAGACACCCTATTCATATTTCTGAAGTCCACACACAACCTGATCTCTCCACTCTTCTTTCTGACAAGCACCAAGTTTTCCACCCATTTGGAAAACCTCAAAGATACTATGATCTTGGCTTGAAACAACTTCTTTATCTCTTTCTCGATCAGGGGAAACAACAAAGGATTGATTCTTCTTAATTTTTGTTTGAAATGTTTATGATCTTCAGATATTCATAAATCCAGGCAAAAACATCAGGGAATTCATTCATTAAATTGATATATCTTTGTTTGACCTCTAGGATGAGTGTTTTGGATGGCTTAATGATCTTGGGATCTTCCCGAGTCCCATTGTTTGAATATTCAACATCTCCATCATTTACAGTAATTTTAGGACTCCTGGCCACATCATTATTATCAAAGAGTTTCTCCAATGGAACCAGGCATTTGAGAATGATGTTACTTTTTAGCTATACTATATCTCTACCAACAATATGGTTTTGAAATATCCATCATTTGTGAACATTGATGCACCTTCTTCTTCACCACAATATTCCTCATCAATAATCAAATTTTCAAATCCATCCTCCATTTTGAGGAAACTTTCTATTTGTTTATCATATTCAAAAACCTGCCAGCACTTAATATTATCATGAACTGTTGGTCTGTGCTTGATCTCAATTTCATATCCCTTGTTTGGAAAGATTGGAATTTTGAAAACTGAGGCTGAAGTAGCTAGAGCATCAACAATATGATTCTGACCCCTTGGAATCACTAAGAGACTATATTCTGAAAATTCTTCAAGAAGGTCAAGCACTATATTCCTATATTCTCTTAGTCTGGGGTGCTTTGCTTGATATATTCGCTTCACTTGATTTATGATCAACTCAGAATCTCCATGAACAACTATCCTCCTAGCACCCATTTCTTTCAAATCCTTCAATCCCAAAACCAATGCCTCATATTCAACCATGTTGTTTGTGAAATCAAAAGCAAGTTTATAGGAGCACAATTTTCTGGCCAATATGGGGGGGGGGTGGGGGGGTTAATCGACACAATAAATCCTACTCTTTCCCTACTAACAGCTCCATCGAAGCTCATGTTCCACATCTCATTTTCTACACTGTCCTGTTGTTCTGGAATTTTCTCAATCCGCTGATAAGATTTGGCTTTGGTAGCCATATTAATCTCTGGTCCTTTCTCTGCAAAATAAAAATTGTTGAATAAAATGGAGGAACCCATCTCAGTATCCACATAGTAGATGGGATGGTTATTTGGCTGGGCCTTGTTGCTGACCATGTATTTGAGAAAAAAATCCATGTACAATCTCCTATATTGACCAAAGACAAGGATAGTGGTGTATGACATATCCATCTGTAGAGTTCCTTTCAACTTTGCAACTCATGACCATATTCTTTACTAGAATTTGAGACAAATATACCATCATATCTTTGATTAAGCCCAAGAATTTCACCTTCCTTTAATCAAAGGAGAAAAGATCTTTGTAAGGCCTTGTGATGTACATGCCCAATTGGTCCATGAACACCTTGGGCATTAGGTTATGTAATGCACCTGAATCCAACATAGCATTGTGCATATTGATATCATGGATATTCATACCGACATAGAAATGGGGGACCTCATCAACATCACTACTTTCCTCTACACATGGGCCAAACAAGATGGAAGGATGATCATCTTGTATGTTCAAAGTATCAAAATTTTGTTCCATCTTGAGCATCTTGATGATATTATTTCAATATTCACTATTCTTTATCAATTCATTGAATGGTATAGAGATTTTAATCTTGGCCATCTCACTTTAAAAATTAAAGTAAGTTGAGGTTTTCTCTACCTCTTTGATGACTGTCTCCTTTCTTGTTTTAGGCACTTTCTTGTGGGGTTCTTCCTTCTGGTTTCTTTTCTCCACAAGATCCTTTGCAACAGATTCCTTTTTTGGCTGACTCGAAGAAGGTATGTTATTCTGAGCTTCTTTAGTAAGATTTTCCTTTGGAGGATTTGAAGGCACCTTTTGGTTTCGAAGATTGTACTGTTTCTGAAACTGCATGATGGCATTCTGCAACCCTATTTGGTAATCTTATTTTTCCACTAACAACCTTTCCTCCTCCTCCTACATGAAGATTTCATTTGCATCCATGCACTGGTCATGTTCTTCTTTAGTCAAAAACACCTCTGTTTCATTAGCATCACAACAATGCATGTTGTCCTCAAAATTTTCATCACAATTCTCATTTACATAATTATTTTGAAAATGAGATCTTATTTGCTGGTCACCCTGGTTCCTCTACTCTCTTTGTCTGATTTGTGGAACTGCCGGTCTTCTCTAATTTTTGGTTGAAACATCAGCCTGTTCTTTGGTGTTAGTCTTATTGTTCAATGACATATTCTCCATCAGTTTCTCCATGGTCTTCATCATTGTTTCAAACCTCTCTTCTAATGTTTGTGAGGTTGAAGGGTGTGCTTTATCTTGAATTTTGTTCATGTCCCTGTCAGAGTTAGATTTGATCTTTCCCGAAGCCATTAGATTTACTTCAACTTCTATTGCATCAATCATCATTTCATCTAATGAAGTATATCTTCTTTCCCTCAACAACAAAGAAAAATCAATTTCAAAGGAATCAACATATCTAAGTCGAGCAACTCTAGGAGGGGGTTTTACTTCAGTAGGAATTGAATTATAGACCTTTATAAATATGGATGAAAACTCCTGCATTGTTTCATCAAGTGACCTTCTCATGTTGTTATACCGGGTCAACAACCGAAGGGGGTTTTTCTTGTCACCTCACTTTGCAAGAAAAATGGTTTCAAAGGCTTTAAAATTTATGATACTGGTTGCTAGGAGAGCTCTGAACCACTTTCTGACTTCTCCTACAAGACTTTGTGCAAACAAGATCTTTTTTTCATCCTCAAAATCTACCTCTTCCAAGTCTATAAAATCATTGAACCAATTTAGATGTTTTTGAGCTGACACATTGCCTTCAAAATCATACAACTTAATCCTCAGATTATACTCTCAGGGAAAATCATGCAACTGAGCAGGTAGAACAAGAGGGGAAAATCTAGATGCCATGGTTGCTGTAAGGACCTGAAGTGGTTGTTGGTTCCTATTATGAATCATAAGAGGTTTTCTGGAGACAACTAAATTAAATCTTGGAACCTCTTCTTATAAAAGATGATCTCGTTCATACAAGACTCATATTTAGTTCTGAAAAAAGTTTGCTCAAATTTCACATCAAAATCAAGGCTTTGAATGCTTGTTACTCCATCTTTGGGAAATGATAGATATCTGTCTAAACACAAAACTAGGCTTATTTTCTTCTCTTTTCTTTTGTGTACAATCTTCTCAGGGTTAGACATAAGGATCACTGCTTCTGGGTCTGGGTTTCTCCTGGTGTGAATTCCCTTGGGAGATAGGATTTCTAGCTCAAACTACTTTGTGTTACTGGTCTCTTTGTAATGGAGTCGCTAGGGTAAATTTAGTCTCATCTAATAAGGTGTTTGACTCACTGTCACCCTCAGGAATCAAATCTGAATCTTTAAATCGTTCTTTTCCTAGGGAATATTTCACTTTCGATCCCCGACAACGACGCCAAAATGTTAGCACTCTATAAATTTGTTCGGCTGATAAAAAAAATGACCGAGGTAACCTACAAACTAACTTTAGAGATAGGTACTAGCATGCTCATCTCAGAGAGGGATCTCTCATATCACTTGGTGTTTCTTTGGCAATCAATGTCTAGATTTTGTTGTTTTGGGTTTTTTTTTATAAATTTGCTAGCACGAAAGGGGAGGGACACTTAGGGATATGGAGTTAAATCTCTAAAAATGAATGAAAACACTTACTTGTCTGTAGGAATATCCAGAGGATAAAGGCTAAATGAGGTGATAAATCTGAGTTATAATTTGTAAATTTGCAGAGTGTAGGAAGAAAAAGAAAACATGTAACTACATTAGAGCATTAAATAAATGAATTCTGAATTAGTTAGGAAGAACTTAACATAGTTTAAATTGCTTCAGCCGAGAGCATCACAAGATGATTTATGGGTCTTTGACTATCCAATTTAAACAAAAGATAGTGAAAATGAAATCATAAATACAAGAAATACATACAAAGAGAGGAGACAAAACTCATACAACCACCATTAGAATCTTTTCATGGAAATGTCAAAGACATCTACATATGTATTCAATTCAACTTCAGAAAATTACAATTGAGTTCTGAACAACTAAAATTGTGACCTTGCCCTTCTTCCAACAGTAATACATTTGTAACTTCTAATACTTATAGAATTCAAGTTCCTTTAGTTAGAAACCGATTACAATCGCTGAACTGAAACGTTTCAGCTTCTAAAACCGATTAATGATTACAAATGACAGTTTTAGTATGAAAACCGACTACAATGATTAACAGGAAACATTTCATGATCCAATTGTAGATTCCTCTAATGCTTCAACTTCTTCTTTTGCTACTTGTTCTGTCCTGGTCTTCTGTCTGATTTTTCATATTCAATGACACTTGGACATCATTTGCTGGACCCTGGAAAACTGCACTTTTTTTTACCCAATCGTACTATCTCCTTCCATTGCAAGTCAAAAGGGACATCATAGTCCATAATTTCTTTGATTAGGATCTCTAGGTCAATGCATGAGGCATATGTCATGACTGGTAGTCCAATCTTCACTATTTTGAACTGATTCAAAATCTCAAAATCTGTAATCGAATGTTCAACCAAGGTTGCTCCTTTCAATTTTTCCTCTAGGTTTTCAAACTTGGAGTGATCCATTCTGAATTGAGTGAGGTGAGAGCTGTATTCCTCCTGATCATATAATTTTCCTTTTCCATCCCAAAATGGTGGGAAGCCTTTGATGAACAATTCTTCAAACATATCCTTGAATTCCTGTACACTTTGTTTCATCTGTGTGGCCTTAGTTTGGACTAATTTTAGTAGGTTATGTTTGGAAATAACCTTCTTGGTCTAGATGATCAATGTGGTTCTATATTTGACCCCAATGGTATGACGTTCTGTAGTAGGGATGGAATTTAGCAGGTTTATGGCATTTTGGGCCCACTCTGATGGTTTATTTGCTAAGTTCTCATTTACAACAATGAAACTACTTCTGGCTGTGATGGCCATGTTGTCTTTATCATTGATGAAGTTTAAGTACACTCTAAACTTGGTAGCTTCAACAACTATAGAATCCCAGATGATGTGTTTGGCTCCCTGCAACAGTCCTTTGCCTCTCAATCTTATTTTCAGCTTGTCTATCCTCTCCTACAAAGCTTGATTCTCCTTTTGAAATTGAGTCATCCTTCCATCTTTTGTTTTCATTTCATGCTTCAATTTCTCTATGTCTCCCTTTATCCCCTTGATTTATCCTACCTTCAGGCTAACTTGTGACATAGCCTTGACAATTCCATCAGTTCTTGTCCCAGCTTCTGCAACATGAGGTACAACTATAACCATGTTTAGTAATTCTGTCTTTCCTTGTGACCAATTCATCTTTTCTTGTTGTAGCTGTAATACATTAGGCTTGTAGTTCAATGCCTCTTGCTGAAATGCTTCCTTTTCTTGTTCTAGAGTAACCAATTATGTTGTTTGTGGATGCTCTGTGGCAAACATATTTAGTTTCTTCTTTAAGCTTTGAATTAGCTTGTCTTTTTCATTCAAAGAGGATTTCACCCCCTGAGGGCCTTCAGATTCTAGCCTCTTGACCTGATTTTTCCAAGCTCTGCTGGATGCGGTTTCTTGCCTCAAAAGCCCTTCCAACTTTATTGCATAAGTTTACAGCTTTGAATTCTTCAGACTGAGACCCAAGTAATTAGAATACAACATATAACTGGTATTCCCGTGGAATTTGACTTTGTCCGGAGCACTGATGTTTTCATATTTTTATCTTGATCTCAGATACTTTGTCTTCATTTGCAACTACTATATTAAATGTCCTCTTCTCTATATCTCTTACCATGAACATAGAAGACTTGTGTTGAGAAATATTTTCCACTTTAGGGACTAATTCCCTCATCTCACCCATATCCGTATTACCTTTCTCAGCATATTGTTTTTCCAAATCCTTTTTAGATTGATAAGCTGCTCTAGATGTCTTATCAAATATGTGATTTTTGCTGCTGAGAGTTCTTGCGCTACCTTCAATTTGGAGCTTGCTTCCTTTCTCAATTTCTACAGTGCTAGTACCACTCTCCATCATATCCATATTCACTTGTTCTTTAGGCTCTTCCTATTCTAGATCTACTATCTGTGGGGATTGTGTGATCTTCATCTTCTTAGGGGCAGTCTGCTGATCATTGGTGCCCATAGATTCTGAACTACTTCTCTTGCTGTAAACATTTACTTTGGGGAATTTAATTATCAACTTCTAAGCAGTTTGTTGTGTTTGATTCTGTTGCAGGGTTGCCTCCATTTGCTGTGTTTGAGTTGGTTGCAATATTGCTTCCATATCAATATAGACTTCTAGATTTTCCAATTTTTCAAAACCCTCAACATGTTCATGCTCGTAAGGGGCATGTTTGCTCATTAGTATTCTCTTGGATATGATCTGATGTGGATCATATATTCTTCCCTATAGTTGTGCAAAACCAAACTCTTTGAGCTTTGCTTGGATCTGAGATAAGCATGATCTCATATTGATAATGAAGGGTCCAATGATGAAAGGGAATTTGAGGTTGGAGGATTTGTGAAATTTCAAGAAATGCTCTGTTTCTGATATGATTCTTTGCCTGATGAATTCAAGGGAAAAGACTCTGGGTGTGAGAAAAATAGGCAAAAGGTAGGGGGATTCATGACAACCATGAACCCATACCTCTATTGAATGCATGAATAGTACCCAGTCCCCCACTATGTTTTCTGGATTTGGCTGTAAATAACTCCTCATGTCATCCAGGACTCTTGGTAGGCTGGTGTTGAATATCAAGATGTAAACCCTGGACATGACATTGTTGATGAAGATGAGAAATCTGATCCTCTTACATTTAGTTGATATGAATGCTTCTTCAGGAAATTATCTCTTATTCGTTTCCAGGAAAATCTTCAGCAAGTATGTGTAATATTTGAAATGTCTCAGCGAGCGAAAATTCACTAGCTATTTATGGATGTTATCAGTTATGAACTGGTCAAAACTGACACAAACTGATGGATTAGACTCTGACTAAAAAATGCCAACAGGAAACCCAACATGACCTTGACTACATGCTTGTCATTATCTAGACCTAAAATTTGACTCAGTAGAGAACAAACCCATTGGACCTCAATCACCATGATACTCACACTCATTGGCAAAAAAACAAACTTTCTGAAAGGTTCTCCGGTTTGACAATTGTCTATAAAAATAGGTCTTTGACTTTTGATGGACACTCCCTGTAAACCCAAATTAGATTTTCTTCCTCGAGCAGTTCAGACATTACGAAGTACTCTGGTATGCCAAGGAAACCTCGAATTGATAGACTATCTACCCTACATAGGACCTCAAACCTCTGTTTATTGACGACAAATTTCTCTTCATGTGAATACTGCTTTGCGCAAAAACCTATGAATTCGGGGAAAGGGAACATGACCTCGACAACGTAAGGGACTATGGTGGCCTGGACTGTTTCAAGGAAGGGTATCTACTTCCCTACATTATTGGACAGATTAGCTCTGGCCAAAGAGATGGGTGAAATGGTGATTTCAGTGTCGAACACATCTGAATCTCGATCAATTATGGATTCTTAGTTTGACATAGGGTCTTGCTCTGTTACTGAAATTATGATAGGTTCCATCATGGTGATGAAAAATACCTGTAAACGAGCGAAAAATGCATGAGCTTGGTGTACTGTCGAGCTTCAATTTGAATGGAGTGGTCGCGCCAACTTTTAAATGTTCGAGTATTTTGAAAAACAATAAAATAAATGACGATTTCCCTTTATATACTTTCCCGATTTTGGGTTGCGATGAAGTGGTTTGGGGAAAACTGCTTCTCACTCCGAAATGCACCCAGTGGCACGACGTGGTCCCGACCCAAAACCGTGGTTTATTTTTCAACCCACTTTCGGTAATTATGCTCTGTGAAACTCCTCCCTCCGAAATGATCTTCAACCATCAATCTGGGTAGCTATGTGATCCACGATGTGTCAGGTACCATCACCTTAGCACCCACTAGATCTATCCTTGTCCTCTAGTTTATCACACCTCCACATTAGTTTAACACCTCGCTAAGTCTTGAAAACTCGACTTCACACAAAATATTTTATGGTGATAACACCGCGTACCTTCCATTGAATTCCCTTGACTTCGCTAGTTGACATGATTAATGCGATGTCCCGTCGATCATTCTTGTTAGTTTATTTTGATAGACATCGCCAGTTGGCACCTATTTGTTGCAACCACCATTTTTCCAATTTTCTACCTTTTTCTGACCGTTGGTCCTTTTTCCGGTGCACTAGCTATTCCAAGTGCACGTTATGCTGTTTGATTGGTGCGTGTGGACATTTTATTTTCATTGCACTAACTCTCCTTTAGTCGGTTGCTGTTTTCTGTTGTCGGGCACGGTAACCCCTCTATTGCTACACCCAGTCCTTTGTTGTCTATTTTTTTTTTTTACTTTCTAGGAGGTTGATTGTCCCTATACAACTTCAGTCGACTCCCATTGCTCATTCCTTTGAGTTCCTTTCTTCCCAAATTCTTCAACGATACAACTCCCCCATCGATGAAAGTATTTACTTCATATGGTCCCATCCAATGCATTCTGAGTTTTCCTGGGTGTTGCAAAGATTTACTGTTGTACACCAAAACTAGGTCTCCCTCCTTGAAAGTTTTCCTCTTGATATGTATATCATGCTAATATTTGTCCCTTGATTTCTATACCTCTTGGTGAAACCTTGCTAGAATCTTATATTCTTCCATTATCATCAACTGTCTAAGCCTTTATTTTACTACACCCCGCTCTATCATGTTTGTAATTGCTGCTACACGCAGACTAGGTACCAAAAATTCTAATGGAACCACTGATTCTTGTCCATACACTAATCTGAATGGTGTCTGTGCTGTCAATTTTTTACATGTGGTCCTGTATGCCCACAATACTACTAGTATCTTTAAATTCCAATCGTTCGTATTGACGTTGCAGATCATTGTCAATGCATTTTCTAAAATATTATTAAAATCTTCCACTGTTCCATTTGCTTGAGGATGATATGGTGTACTCTTTTGATGATAAAATTTGAACTCCTCAGTCATAGCCTTAATAGGGCTGTTAATGAAGTGAGTGCCTTTGTCACTCATCAAAATCCTTGGGCATCCAAATCTAGTGATCACTTTCTCAAACAAGAAGTGTGTTGCTGTCTCCGCATTGCAATATTTTACTGGTTCTTCTTCTGCCCATCTTATTAAGTATTCTATCGCAGTAATAATATACCTTTCTCCTAACCTTTTTGTCGGTGGGTTAATTGGTCCCACAAAGTCTGTTTCCCATTTTTCTAATACCTGCATGGTTACTTTTGGCCTTAGGGGAATCTCATCCCGTCTATTGGGTTTACCAACCCTCTATCATACATCACATCTCTGGAGGTATCCTTTGAGTCTCTGTGAACAGTCGACCACCATAGTCCTGTGCACAATACCTTCTGCACGGTTGATTTTCCTGCATAATGTCCTCCTACTATTCCCTCATGGGCCTCTACTAAAATCCAAGGTCTTTCATTTTCTAGTACACATCTTCTCAAGATGTTGTCTGCACCCATCTTGTATAAGTTTTCTGCAATCAATTGATAGTCTGCAACTCTGACTACCAGATTTTTCTTCTACGTAGTGTTGAATTCTTGTGGCATAGTCCCTGTACTCAAGTATTGAATGATGTCTGCAAAATATTCATCTGCTACTTGGACTGAAAATAATTGTGCACCGGGAAATTTTTCCTCTATATTTGTAGGTTCCTCTCCATTAGTGATCCTTGACAGGTGATCAGGTCCTGCATTCAACTTCCCTGGTTTGAATATCACTTTGAAGTCAAATTCTTGGAACAACAATAACCATCTACAAATTCTCCCCCCCAACACTAGCTTGTTGACGAGGTATTTGAGAGATGAATGGTCTGTAAACATATTGAAATGTTTTTCTAGTAAGTAGTGTCTGAAATTTTGAAGCACATAGACCATAGCTAAGCCTTCTCTCTTTGTGGTATTGTAGTTCTGCTCCGACTCTGACAGTTTTTCTGCTAGCAAATTCTATAGGATGGTCCAATTACCCTACTCCTAGCTGCGCGAAAATAGCTCCAAGTGATATGGATGATGTATCTACATGCACATGGAATGTCTTTTCCCAATCTAGGAATACCAATATTGGTGCAATTACCATCTTCTCTTTTAGAGTGTCCAATCCCCGTTGAAAATACTCATTCCACTGAAACTTGCTGTCTTTTATCAACAATTTCTCCATTGGCGCAGTAATCTGCGCATATCCTTTTATGAATTTCCAGTAGTATCCTGTGTGTCCCAATGTTTCTCTTAACTGACATACTAATTTTGGTGGTGGTAGTGTTGGGTATGTGTTATATTTTTTCCATGTGTGTTTGTGGGTGCGTCAGATATGGCAACTATGTTTTTGTAAATTAATCCCAGATTAAGGGATTAGGGTTTTGGTATCTATGAAATACCTAAAAACATTGTATATATTGTATGGTGAATGGTGAAATTTGATATAATGAATATAAGAAAGGTTTTCTTGGTTGAGGGTTTCCGGTATAAAATATCTGTGTACTCTGTGTATGAGCCATTGATTAATTTCTGTCTTGCTTAAGAATCTATATGCATTGCTTTACTTTGAAGGTTTAAAACTTACAGGTAGATTAACAATTACTGCAATCTTGGAAGGATCTACTAGAAAGCCTTGTTTGCATACTATATGACCCAACAGTATCCCAAAGGGTGTTCTGAAAATGCAATTATTGATGTTTAATGATATTTGACACTGCCTACATATTTCTAACATCAAACTTAACACCTCTACATGGTCTTTCAATAGACTCTAGACTGTTCAATCATCCATATATACCTCTGGAAACTGGTGGATGAATTCTTTGAATGAAACTTTGATTACTCTGGAAAATATTGTTGGTGCATTCTTCAGTCCAAACGACATGACTGTGTACTGGTAAGGACCTCCATTCCACTGAAAACATGGCCTTGTATCTATCTTCAAGAGATATCTTGATCTAATGGTAGCTTGAGAATCCATCGGTGAATGAGTAAGCTTCCTGGCCTCCTACGTTCTCCAACACCTCATCTGTGAAAGGACTAGGGAAAGGGTCATGTAAGAAAGCATCATTTAATTTCCTTAGGTCAACACATATCCTTATCCCTCCCTATTTCTTCTCTTGAACTACCATAGAGCCTACCCATTCAGATTCCTATACTGGTTCTATGATTCCAGCCTCCAACATCCTCTCAATTTCTGTTTTCACTTTTTTCTTTTATATTGGATTTAATCTATAGGGCCTTTGTCTGATCGGTCTTGCCTAATATCTGGGAGGTATCCTCATTTCCCTTAGCTCACCTACTATGACTTTCATTTCTGCAATTTTTTTTGGGAACATGTCATTGTACTCGTGCAGTAACTCTGTTATGCTTTCCATTGTTTGCTCATCCCAGTAGTCTCCAATGTTGGCCATTTTTGGATTCTCAACTATCCCAATGTTGAATTTCTTCACCTTGATCGTCACAAAAAATACTTTTGATTCCAGATGTGGACCTTCCACCTCTCATTCACCTTCAATTTCCACTATCTGAATGTTTCGCGGGTCATATTCATCTGGTGCTTCTTCCTGCACATGGTAGCATTACAATAGTTCTTTTACTGTCTGTATATTCT
The DNA here is from genome assembly GCA_009831015.1 of Picea engelmannii. NCBI lineage: Eukaryota > Viridiplantae > Streptophyta > Pinopsida > Pinales > Pinaceae > Picea > Picea engelmannii. The sequence goes on along the minus strand of ML826313.1, from coordinate 20,216 downwards.
GTTGTTTATCTTCTGTCATGAGTTCAACTTCCGGTTCTTTAATGAATATCACCCCTCTGATTCATTTAAGTCCTGATTCTATGTTGGGGTTCTCATGTTCAAATGAGAAAGTGACTGTAAAATTCTGCTGTAAGGCTGTCTAGTTTGTAGTTCCTCTATACAGTTCCTGGTCTGTATACCGGTTTGCTAGAATCCCTTCTAATGTGTGAACAAAATGATGAGGCCATTCCTCTAGTGGTGTCATCCTCCATAGCATTCTGCACTTCTCCAAGTATTCTACGGGTGCCCTCTGTCCGTCATATTTCCGTAGTTGGTTGGTTTCCCGTTCTGCACCAAATCTAATGCGTAGTAATCACTTACATTGGTACCAGTCCTTAACTATCCCTTTGTACTCACCCCACCATCTTGCAGGTGTTTCCTTGAGTGCTATATACATGGATAAGAGACTCTGATTGTCTAACACTTCATATTTTTATCATGTTAAGAATGATTCTAAGTCATTCTCCCGTGAAATCTAGGAGGTTCCCTTATCTCCGTACCTACCCATCTTACTATGTGGTCTATTCTTGCACATCTTCTTGTGGAGACTTCATGTCACCTCTGCTACCAGTTCTCTAAGCATGTATCTGATTCTGACGTGCATGCCGTTATACTTCTCCAACTGAGTAACCCATCTGCAGTTGGGTTCAAATAATCTTCTTCTCGCGCGGTTGTTCTGTACAACTGGTTAATTTCATCAAGGTCTAAGAAAGTGGGTTCTACAAACCTTTCCCCTTCTGATGGATCCAATGGCACAATAAATCTGTATTCTCTTGAATAAAATGTCATCTTCCTCATTTTTAAGTTGATTATGGCATGATTGCCAAATGACCAATCCAAGCCAAGCAATGCTGGATATGGTATCATGACATTCACGATCTCTATCACTTCAAAATCGGATTTAGTGCACACTTCATCTAGATATACTATCACCCCTTTTAGTCTTCCAATTTAGAAATCTATGTTGATTGGCTAGTTTCAACTGAACAAGTGAATATCCTAATGTGGGATTTCCCATACATTGCCATGTCTTCTTGGGTAACACATTTACTTCGGATTCTAAATCCAGTATAATATCTCCCATGTTGAAATCTCCAATGTTGGTGTTCAGTCACAATTTTCTGCTTGTTCTCCTCCTTGTATGTAGATGATTAACTGTTTTCTGTTCTAGATTTCCTTCTACCTCCATGCTACATATTTCTAGCATATTTTGTAATACTTTAACAAATGATGGATCATTTAGTAGTTTAACATAGGATTGAAAAAATCCCTTAATCGTACTTACTTGTCCTTGGGGATGTGATTCTTTGGTGTGATCCAATGATGGAGGCATCTCGTATGCTGGTACTTCCTTAGTATGTTGCACAGTTGATGTCGATGCAATGTCCAGATTCAATAATTCTTGTCTGGCATGCTTGAATATCTATTTCTCATTCTGTGCATCAAATTGCTTCTGTTGTTCGACACTCTTCTTCACCCATTGGTGTTGTGATGGATCTTGTCTTATTGTGTTGTTTCTTGTCTTAGCTCCTCCACATGTAACTATGTTGATGTTTCCTTCGTCATCCCTTGCTTCCGCTGAAATCCATTGAACATTATGATTGTTCTGATTTCTTTTTTCCTAGATCTTCTCCAATAATGTGGGACATTTTTCTGTGTCATGATCTGATGCTTGACAATACATACATGTCACATGTGGAAGTGGACATTCTTTGGCATAGTGTCCAGGTTGTTGACAATTGTGGCATACCACTAGTCCTTTGGCTCTTCCAAATCCTCCTCTTCCTCTTCGTCCAACTCTGTAACCAATTCGATCTCCTCGTGGTGCATTGTACTGGGGCACCTGGTTATATGACCCAACATTATAGTGTGGCTTCATGTTATTGTACTGCGGCTGCACAACATTATATTGCTTCTACACAATGTTATACGGGGTTGGTACTTGGTTAAATTGAGGTGTGGATTTCCCAACAATCATTTCTGCCTACACCCTATAAGAATCTGATGTTCTTTCCCTCATCAATTCCATGGTCCTGCAATCTTTGTCATCATGGATTACCGACTTTCAAAAGTTTCAATCTGAACTCTTAGGTACTATCTGGTGCTTTTGCATCATTGGACAATGATATGGATCATGCCCCTATTTCTCATAGATCTCGCACCATAGTCCTCCTTTTGGAAGCAGGTTTGGCATTCCTTCTACCATGTATTAGAATATGAAAGATTGTGCTTGTTTTACCATTGACAATACCCTTGTCACCAGACCATAGGTTGAAGCCACCCTCCAAGCACCTTGAACTTGACAGAAGAATACTGGTAGCAATCAATAACCAAGCAAGGCTAATGCACCAAGCAAGAATATATACCAAAGCTGATCAGATAGCCCCACCCAGAAACTGACGCAACACCTTCACCAGAAACTTGTGCACAAAACTGCCAATTGCAGTGCACACAAATGGCTCTCTGCAATTATGAGAATGTGTCAAATGAGAGACTGGCGCCCTGCATTTATAGTGGTTCTGGCAGACTTACTGGGGCTGACTTCTCCTTTTGGGTACTAATTAATTCATATTAATTATATTTCTACAACCGACATCTTGTCTAGGGTTTCCTTTACTTCTTTTCTTCCTTCTGGAATATTCTACTCTTGTCATAGGTCACAATAGAGGTTCATACCTCCCGAAGATACCATAATATTAACACTCCCTCCTAGCTAGGGAGGTATGGTCTTGAGCACAAACAAAACATTCAACTGGTAGTATCACGAGCACCGTCATTATTATCCAACTGGATAATCTCCTATGACAACTAGTACAATATCAATTGATAGAACACACCCGTGTTTATCCATGGTAGTACACAACTACTCAAATCGTGACACATATTCATGAAAAGTGGAACAAATCCACCACAGTAGTATATCTCTACTGTCCGGAGACAGGCAGTCTCCATAAGAATCATCTAATGACAACCTACACATAAAATTTGTTAAAAATAAACTGAACCATCTGGGCCAATCTTTCACTCACATCTGTGAGATCTGAAAGAATATCTGCCCTTAGTATAGAACATCAATAGTGGGCTATCTGCCTTATTCTTCTCAAATAAGGAAGACTGATTGTTTATGATTTCTGAGCCATGGACCATTCTTTCTACACTAATCGAAGTGCACCCTGGAGAGAATGTATAAACCCTAAGGAATGTCTGTCCCTGATTACTGAGCCTGGACCATTCCCCACCCTAGGCCATTCTTCCTACACTAATCAAAGTGAACCCTGGAGAGAATGTATAAACCCTAAGGAATGTTTGTTCCTAATTGCTGAGTCTAGACCATTCCCCACCCTGGGCCATTCTTCCTACACTAATCAAAGTGCACCTTGGAGAGAATGTATAAACCCTAAGGAATGTCTGTGCCTAATTGCTGAACCTGGACCATTCCCCACCCTGGGCCATTATTCCTACACTAATCAAAGTGCACCTTGGAGAGAATGTATAAACCCTAAGGAATGAATGTCTGAACCATTTCCTTTGTTAGCCACAAGAGTAAAAGACTGTCCTGTATCAACCTCCAAAACAAACCCTTCCTCATGTTAACCACAATGAGAAATAGCTGCCCGGCGAGGCATGCCACTGTTCTTGAGTAACCCTCAATAAGAGAGACTTCCCTAGACCACTCCCCAAGTTAACCACAATGGGAAGTCACTGTCTATGATATATCAGCAATATGGACTATTTCCCATGTTAACCACAATGGGAAATCGCTGTCCGTCAGAAATCTCAATCCACTTTTCGAACATGAAAGAATCTGTCCAATTTGGACTATTTTTCAATCACAAAGATAAATGTTTCAATAATATTTTTCAACAATATTTTTCAACAATATTTTAGTGCTCCCTCCTAACCTAAAGAGTCTTCCCTTTAAGCTAAGGGAGTTATTTCCATGATCCCCATCTTCTCTCGGAAATATGCAAACTTTATTCTGGATAGAGGTTTTGTTAGAATGTCTGCTGTCTGCTCGTCAATGGGGATATACTTGAGATTAACCTCTCCTTCCTGGACTTTATCTCGAATAAAGTAGTATTTGATATCAATGTGTTTCGACCTTTCATGAAATACAAGATGTTCTGATAATCTTATACAACTTTGATTATCACAATGTATTATGGTCGATTCTGGAATCTGATCAAATAAATCAGAGATTAACTTCCTTAACCATATTGCTTCAATGCATGCTTCACATGCTGCAATATACTCTGCTTCTACTATGATGAGTGTGACAAAATTCTGTTTCTTGATACCCCAATATATCATAGCGGAGCCCAAGCTGAAACACATACATGAAGTGCTCTTTCTATCTTCTGCACTTCCTGCCCAATCTGAGTCTGTGAATCCATGAAGCTATATATCACTGGATGAAGTATATCTCAAACCATAGTTTATTGTTCCACGATTATGTCTTAATACATACTTTGTAGCTATCCAATGCTCATGTCTTGGTTCCACCTGGAACTGGCTTAGTGTATTCACAACAAAGCAGATGTCTGGTCGAGTATTTACCAAATACATCAATGACCCAATTAGTTGTCGATATAGAGATGGATCTACTGGATCAGAATATGGAACCTTCACTTTTATTATATCTGCATTCATAGGAGTGTCCATGGACTTACAATCCATCATTCCAAATTTCTGAAGGATATTTGTTGCATACTTTCCTTGTCCAAGGAATACTTCACCACGCTTCTTCCATACTTCTAGTCCCAAGTAATAATGTATGAGACCTAGATCTTTCATATCAAATTCAGAAGCTAATTCCTTTTTTCAATGGATAATAAGAGACTCTTCACCTGTTATGAATAGATCGTCAACATATAATAGTAGAATCACAGGTGCATTGTCCATGACTTTGTAATAAATTTTTGGATCTGCATGAATCTTGGAGAAACCAAGTCTTGTTAGATAGTTGTCCATTCTGGCATACCAAGCTCTTGGAGCTTGCTTGAGTCCATATAGAGCTTTCTTTAATCTACAAACGTGAGTGTCTCTGAAATGTACCTCAACCCTTGAGGTTGTTCAATATATACTTCTTCTTCAATTGCTCCATTTAGGAAGGTTGTCTTTACATCCATCTAATGTAATTTCCATCCCATTGAAGCGACAAGAGTTATGATAGCTTTGATGGAAATACATCTAGCCAACGGAGCAAAGTTTTCATCATAATCTTCTCCCTCCTTCTGGGAGAACCCTCTAGCTACAAATCTTGCCTTGTATTTATCCATGCTTCCATCTGTTGCATGTTTGATCTTGTACACCCATTTTGAGGTTACCACCAATTTTTCTTTAGGTCTTGGTATGATTTCTCATACATCATTCTTCATAATGGATTGATGCTCTTTCGTCATATCTTCTTTCCATTGTCCCTTTTGAACTGCTTCTTAAAATGTGGTAGGTTCTTCATCTAGAAGTTTCCTCATGTATGCTGCATAACTTGAGAATCTTTTAGGTCTTTTACTCTTTCTGAATATTCCTTCTGGAACCTTGAGTCTTTCTGCATCTTGTAAGGTATCTTTAAGCCAATCTGGTCTTTTCTTGGTCTTAGGTACGATATCTGAATCAATGTTTTCACATGGCTCCATAGGATGATCAGGTAGTTCCTTTTCGTCATTTACATTTTCTGTGCTTTCTTCGTTAAGTTATTCAATCTCTTCTTCTTCTATATTTTCTTCTATGGATTTCTTGAAGGCCATCTTCTCATTGAATGTTACGTCTCTGCTGACTTCGATCTTGTGTTGTTCTAGAATATATATTCTATAATCTTTGGATGAATCACTATATCCCACGAATATCCCTTTCTTTCCTGAAGGTTCTAGTTTATTCCTTTTGTCCTTGGGAATGTGAGAGTAAACATGACATCCAAATATTCTTATGTTTTCCACATTGGGTTCTTACTTGAGAAGGCTTCTTCTGGTGTCATGTCCTTCAATATACGATGAGGACTTCTAAACTGCACATATATTGCTGTCATTGCTACTTCTCCCCATAAGAACATGGATAGACCTTGATCATTTAGTAAGGCTTTTATGGTTTCTTCAATGGATCTATTCTTTCTTCCCGCTACACCATTTTGTTGAGGATTATGAGGAACAATCAGCTCCCTCCTAATCCCTGTTGATTTGCAGAATGCAACGAATTCCTTTGATGTGTATTCTCCACCATTATCGGTTCTTAGCATCTTGATCTTCTTATTCGTGAGATTTTCTATTTCTTATTTGAACTCTTGAAACTTACTGAATACTTCGTCTTTTGTCTTGACTAGATATAAACAAGTCTTTCTTGAATATTCATCCATGAAGATTACGTAGTAAGAATATCTTCCTGGATATTTTACTGGCATCGGACCACAAACATCTGAGTGTATCAGATCTAGAATCTCCTTAGATCTGTTGTTGCTTCTTGGGAATGGTTTCTTGATATTCTTCCCAAGAGCACATCCTTTGCAGATTCCTTCATGTGTAGACTGCAAC